>RQOL01000658.1:3988835-4218835 GCA_013076295.1 Sanderia malayensis | reverse complement strand
CCCTTCACCCTTCCCCTCCCTTGCGATTTAGGCCATTTTCCGCCATTTTTTTTAATTCTAGCTTATTTTCAAATTAAAATTTTTGATCAAATTTCAATGATTCTTTCAGGAACTTCTAAAGATTTAGTATAAGCTGTCATTTTTATGAAGCTTTCGAAGAAATTTTCGAGTTTGTTTCAACTTTTATCAATAAAAAACCAATTGTTTATCTTTTCTCTGATTCCGCCGAAGGGTTGGCCGTCTCTTTCGAAAATTCGAATGATTGTTTCATCAATGGAACATGCAAATTTCTAAATTTCTTAGGAAAACTGCTTTGAAATCTCATTCGACAACTATATGTACTATTGCTCCGTGGAAAATATTTAAAAACTGAAAGTTGTTCTTGGCAAGGAGATGAAAATTGATTTGATGAAAAATGAGAAAGATTAAGTAATTTTAAAGCGGAATTTCAAGGTCAAAATTTAGGATTTCATCTTCGAAACTTTACCTGGTTGCCCTTCACCGATATATAAATCGCCGAAGAACTCTTTTCGAACTGATTCGCCTTGTTGAAAGTGCAGCAATTGAAAGAAAATATTCTCACAAAATAAAAGCAAGCTATCGCAAGTGACAATGTTTGAAATGAACTGAAGTCCACGAAAAATTCAGCCTCGCAACGCCTGTTATAGAGTAACTATGTTGGGCAATGTTACGTCATGTTTATGATTGTGACGTAAAATTAATTAAGGGGCACACTCAGACACACTGTTGCTTCTCTCGCTTCTATTTTAACCTAACCTTTGAGAAATAACAAACATAGCCTGTAACAACCATAAATAAGCCAAAATGGTAGACTTTCTCAGCAAACAGACTAATGGCAGAGGCATTCTTAACATTAACTACATTGTATAAAAAATCAGGTCGTATTTACTTACGTTAATAAAAACTCTTGTATCGCAAAATCGTGTGTACTCTTGCGTGCAGAATATATGTACCCCCTACTTATTAACTTTTGAAAATTTTTCCCACCCTCGGAGCTTATTATGACCAGCCCGCCTATTGTTTTTTGGCAATTGTTCCCCCCTGTCTATTTTGACCCCCCCCCCGTTTATTATTCACACAAGAGTAGCCTCGTTATTAATCAGAAGGTGGATATCGTCGGATTCGAGGCTGCTAATGTCATGGCAACATGTCTTATCCTTCCCTTCACCCTTCCCCTCCCTTGGGATTTAGGCCAATTTCCGCCATTTTCTTAATTCTAGCTCATTTTCAAATTAAAATTTTTGATCAACTTTCACTGATTCTTTCAGAAATTTCTAAAGATTTAGTATAACCTCTTATTTTTATGATTTTTTCGAAGAAATTTTCGAGTTGGTTTCAATTTTTATCAATAAAAAAACCATTTGTTTATCTTTTCTTTAATTTCGCCGAAGAGTCGGCCACTTTTTCAAAATTCGAATAATTGTTTCATCAATGGAACATGCAAATTTCTAAATTTGTTAGGAAAACTACTTTGAAACCTTATTTGATAACCATATTTAATATTGCTCCGTGGAAAGTATTTAAAAACTGAGAGTTGTTCTTGGCGAGGGGAGGCAAATTGATTTGATGAAAATTGAGAAATTTTAAAGCGGAATTTCAAGATCAAAATTTAGGATTTCTTCTTCGAAACTTTACCTGGTTGCCCTTCACCGATATATAAATCGCCGAAGAACTCTTTTTGAACTGATTCGCTTTGTTGAAAGTGCAGCAATTGAAAGAAAGTATTCTCACAAAATAAAAGCAAGCTATCGCAAGTGACAATGTTTGAAATGAACTGAAGTCCACGAAAAATTCAGCCTCGCAACGCCTGTTATAGAGTAACTATGTTGGGCAATGTTACGTCATGTTTATGATTGTGACGTAAAATTAATTAAGGGGCACACTCAGACACACTGTTGCTTCTCTCGTTTCTAATTTAACCTAACCTTTGAGAAATAACAAACATAGCCTGTAACAATTAAAAATAAGCCCGAATGGTAGACTTTCTCAGCAAACAGACTAATGATGAAGGCATTCTTAACATTAACATTATTTAAAAAATTGGGTCTTACTAAACCCATAATGAAAAGTTAGAAGGGTTTGGAAATAAATGGCACAAAATGACAATGAAATGCCCAAAAACTGTAAATGTTCTCTGATTGATTTAATATCACTGTAAACATTTTTTTTTCACAACATAATGTCAATAATGTAAACAAAGAAAAGGAATAAATTAAAATCAAATTAAACGACAAAGACTTTTAGTTTTCAATGTTACTTGATTGTTCACTGACCAGGGGATCGTTTCCGATCGAAGACGTCAGCAATTTGTCTTAATATTTTGATTTAATATCACTGAGTTGAATAATTGTGAAGTTGGAAAGTCTAAAACCATATGTGTGATTGCTTTTCAGGCATGACTCGAGAATACACGGGGTTTTAATACGATATCCTCTGAATCGATTGACTGAAATTAATCAAAGGCAAAGTTAAAATAAATATAGCAAAACTCTAACATTGATGTAAATAGGTAATTAAACGAGTTGAATATAAATAAACAGAGTTACGTATAAGTTTAACATACCAACTGTATCCTGTCCTTCTCTCCTGCCACAGCATATCACATTGGCCTGCCTTGAGTCTTTCAAGCTCCGAATGAGTTACTACTAATCTACTCGCGTATATATACTTACAGTGTATTCTCTAAGGTATCTAAAACGATGCTTCACTGCATGCTTAACAACAAAGGAAATTACGCGATTAGGGAATATTAGGAATACCAATGCAACGAATTGTGACGACCTAAAAATACAAAGAAAATAAACGACAAGGAACATGAAATGGTACAGGGCGTATAATGTTTAGAAGTGTTGGCTTCCTGGGGTGTCTGGGTCCCAGTTCCCTTGCCGATACTTCTAAGCACATGCCTTCGATTTGGAACAGAACCGTATTAACAGCCGTTACGAATTAGTCAACGTTGGCCGCAGCCAACTCTATCCAACCAAATTAATTGTTGTAGTTGAACCTTATTATCTTGTTGTTATCATAAAAGAAAAGGATTTATTCCGTACTCGAAACCTTTTCTGCATGCCTAACCTCACGACACAATATATGGCGCCCAACGTGGGGCATGCTTCTTCGAAATAGTGTTTAAAGTACACGAGTAAATCAACGAGAGAACTTTCAAAATGCCACAAGAAATTTCAGACGACGATCAAGTCAAGCGACTCATACACACGCGTGGGGGAAATCGTGCCGCCATTGTAAGACTTGAGAAGGAAATTTCACAGTTAAGAGATAAAGATTTGACTACAGAACTATCAGTACGCATCAACTCGATTTCACTTTCGGTTTCACAGAAACAGAAATTCCTCACAGGCCTAGATGAGAAGATTCTAGAAAAGATTCCATTGGAGCAAATGGATAAAGAAATAGACGAGTCTATGGAGTGGGACATCAGGATGACAACACTTTTGCAGCACATCGAGGAGCTCAAAAGCCAAAGCCTTAGTCCACCAAGTGTCCCAAGTACACAACCATCCACAACAAATACCCAGTCAAGTTCAGCCACAGGAACTTTGGCTGTTTCAGGAGAAGAATCTCACAATCGCAGTTTCAGTTTAAGAAGTTCTTCAGCAAACGGAGTTCGTTTACCAAAGATAGAGCTCCCAAGGTTTAATGGAGATATCATACAGTTCAATTCGTTTTGGCAAGCGTTTGATTGTGCTGTACACTCAAACGACACAATCTCAGAAGTGCACAAGTTGAATTACTTGATGAATTTGCTCGAGGGTCCTGCTCATCGCGTCGTTGCGGGGATCGAGTTAACCGAAGAAAACTACCAAAATGCCATTGAAACATTGAGAACTAGATTTGGTAATAAGCAGAGAATCATAAGTGCTCACATGCAAGCTCTTTTGAAGTTGCAAGATTGCCCAAATGATAAGGTATCTCAATTGCGTTTTATTTACGACAAAATAAACGTACATGTCAGAGGCTTAGAATCGCTCGGCATAGCCCAAGAAAGTTATGGTGGCTTACTAATTCCGATCATTATGCAACGTATGCCCAGCGAAATCACCGTTCAAGTGGCCAGAAAGGTAACAGAAGACATCTGGCCGATCAAGGAGATTCTAGAGATCATTCGTTGCGAAATAGAAGCCAGAGAATTAAGCGACAGCGTTCTTGCTTCAAAGCAAACAAGTCGACAACCACAGCCAACACAAGTTTACAGGAAACAAAACATTCCAACTACAAAGTCATTTGTTGTCAGCGAACAACAAGGAAAATGCTACTTTTGCAGTAAAGATCATCTGACTATCAACTGCCAAGAAATCACGGATTTGCAGCAAAGAAAAACACTGTTGCAAAAAGCAAAACGTTGCTTTAAGTGCTTGAAATTAGGACATTTCGCAAAAAATTGTAATCGCAAATGCAAGAAATGTGGTTATGGGCACCATCAAGTGATTTGTAATAAATCAGAGGAAGACAGAGAGCCAGAACCAGAACCAGAAACATTCGATCGTTTGGTTACTGCCACGGTGAAGGGGAAGAAGGAGGTTTTGTTACAAACAGCCAGAGCCTATGCATTCGGTGAAGATCCAACAAAGAAGATTACCATTGATGTTTTATTCGACAGCGGAAGCCAGAGAAGTTATATATCTGAAGAATTAAAGAAGAAACTCTCACTGAAGATTGAGAAAGTTGAAACTGTAAACATTAACACATTTGGGTCAGATAAGTATAACAAAACGAAATGTGATGTAGTGTCGATTAACATAGAAGTAGAAGACCAGGTAATACCAGTTCGTGCGCTCAGTTACCCTACCATTTGCTCACCATTTGCTTCACGCGGTATACACATAAGCGATTACCCGCATCTGCGTACACTCAAGCTAGCAGACAGCGTAGATTCCCATGCAAAGCACGTGCAGCTATTAATTGGCGCTGATCATTATTATGAATTTGTTACAGGTGAAGTTATCAAGGGAAATTCAGGTCCTGTTGCTGTTAGCAGCAAATTAGGATGGTTGTTAACAGGACCTTTTAATTCTACTGCAAATGTGGAGACTAACGTAAATTCTCATCTTGTCCTAGATCAATTTTCTATTCCAGACAGTGAAACAAATGAGCTTGAAAATTCAAACAGGGAGAGTATGGAGATAACAGAAGCGTTGAAACAATTTTGGAATCAAGAATCAATGGGGTTGCCCGAACTTGTTGAAAACAATGAAACGGAATCGACAGAAGCCGTTGACAGGAAAGAAGAAACACAATTTGACATCAAATTCAATGGTGAAAGATACGAGGTAAGCCTCCCCTGGAGGGCTGATATTTTTCCTGAGTCACTATCAGATAATTATGACAAGTCTTTGAATCGTTTAAAGTCTTTGTATGGTCGATTGAAAAGGGATCCAAAGCTCCTTTTAGAATATGACGCAATCTTTCAAGAACAATTGGCCAAAGGTATAATTGAATACGTTCCGAACAATCAGACAAAGGCCGATAAAACACATTATCTCGGTCACCATGGCGTTGTGAGAAAGGATCATGACACCACAAAACTGCGAATTGTTTTTGATGGCAGTGCCAAATCCGAGCCAAGCCAACTCTCTTTAAATGATTGTCTTCAATTAGGTGAGAATCACATGCCTTCCCTGCTTGATACACTTTTAAGATTCCGTACTCATGAGGTTGCAATGACAGCCGATATTGAAAAGGCGTTTTTACAAATTGAAATCAAACCAGCCGATCGTGATTCACTGCGCTTTTTATGGTTTGATGATATTAAGAAGGAGAATCCGTCTATTGTCCAGCTGCGTTGGGGGCGTTTAGCTTTCGGCCTCAAACCGTCACCCTCAATCTTGGGGGCCACTATTAGACAACACATTTCTTCATTTCAAGATAAAAACCCCGAGGTCGTCAAGGTTTTGAGCCGCCTTTACGTTGATGACATGTCTTGTAGTGTCAAGTCTCAAGAGGAAGCTCTTGCAGTCTATCGGAAATCCAAAGAAATTTTGCTGAAAGGTGGATTCAATTTACGCAAGTGGAAGACAAATGACAAAGAGCTTTCTCAGAAAGTCAATCTTTTAGAAGGTGTCTCTAGAAATCCACTCGAAACTGATTCAAAGGTCACAGAGGATGACCAGTCCTTCACTCAGTTTTCTGTTGGTCCGCTCAATTCTGAATACAATACAAATGTTTCTAAAATACTCGGTGTCCAATGGAATCATGATTTAGACGTGTTTCTTATTGATTTAAATCACATTTTCGAGTTTGCGCAATCTTTGCCTCCAACCAAACGGTCCTTGTTAAAAATAGCCGCGAAAATTTTTGACCCGTTGGGTTGTGTTAGTTTATTTACGATAAATTTGAAGGCTTTCTTCCAGGAATTGTGCGTCGCGAAGGTAGCCTGGGACGAGCCATTGACACATGACTATCTCAAACAGTATGAAACCTTGATAGCTCAGTTGCCTTCAGTAAGAGATATTAATCTCGACCGTAGTTTTATCAAACAGGATGCAGTTATTACTAAAATTGAAATCCACGCTTTTTCCGACGCCAGTGAGCGTGCATATGCCACTGTGATATATTTACGGGTTGTTTACGATACTGGAAAAGTGAGAGTGCATTTTGTTGCGTCCAAGGCAAAGGTTGCACCAATTAAACAACAAAGTATACCGCGACTCGAACTGCTCGGCGCAAATTTGATGGCGAAATTTGTCGAAACCGTTCGTTCTGTCTTACAAGATGAGTTGGGCCAACCCATAGAAACATACTATTGGGTTGATTCTATGGCTACTTTGTGCTGGATAAAGCACGACAAACCCTGGAAACAATATGTACGCCACCGTGTATCGGACATTTTGAAGTTTTCGGACAGGGACAACTGGTTTTATTGTCCAGGACCGCACAACCCTGCAGATTTGCCCTCTCGAGGTAAATTCGGTCCCTCGTTGTCTGACAATCCTTTTTGGTGGGAGGGTCCTGAGTTCTTACAGTTCAGCCCAGAGAGGTGGCCCACTGTGCTACCACAAAATGAAATTCAAAGCAAAGAAGCATTGCAAGAAAAGGTGAAATTTGAACCAATTGTTACCCATGTCATGTTAAACACAGGTACAGATTCGGATATACAGCTCAGCAATGTCTTCGATATTTCACATTACAGCTCCAAAGGTAAAGCATTACGCACATTTTCTTGGGTTTTGAGATTCATTCAGAATCTAAAAGCAGCTGTACAAAAGACCCAACAAAACAAAGCAGACTTGTTGGATGTCTCGGAAACAAACAATGCCGAAAGTATCCTTATTAGAGCCATTCAATCTCGTGCGTACAGCAATGAAATCAAGTTCTTGCTGTCTTCAAACAACTCAGATAAAAAACCACCGTTGTATGTCACACAATTCAATTTGTTTTTAGACGAGAAACAGGTGTTGCGTTGTAGAACGCGTATAAGCAAATCTTCTGTTTTAGATTCTAGCAAACAACCAATTTTGCTTCCTACAGGAAATTACTACGCATCTTTGCTTATACAGGAGTGTCATCGGAAGGTCTTCCACAATGGGGTACGAGAAACTTTGAATTTATTGCGTCAACAGTATTGGGTACCGCGGGGGAGAGAGATGACAAAAAAGGTCGTTCGCAATTGTGTACTTTGCAAAAAATTGGAAGCTTTTCCTTTTAGCACTAAATTTGCACCAGATTTGCCACAGGTGAGAGTAGACGACGCTCCACCATTTACTAACACAGGTATGGATTTTGCTGGTCCTTTGATGTTACGCAACCAAATTGGTTCGGGAAAATACTACATATGTTTATTTACATGCATGTCAAGTCGAGCCATTCATTTAGAATTAGTTGAATCTTTAGAAGTTGAAGCATTTTTACGCGCATTTCGGAGATTTTGTGCACGACGAGGCTTACCATCTATTTTGTATAGCGACAATGCTAAAACTTTTAAATCTGCAGCAAAAGAAGTAAAGAAGCTACTAAGAGCTCCAAGATTACACGAAGCCTTTGTTTCACAGGGAGTCAAATGGAAATATATTACGGAAAGGAGCCCTTGGCAAGGAGGGGTTTGGGAAAGACTCATCAGGAGTGTGAAAAGGTGTATTATAAAGGTAGTAGGGCGAGCAAGTTTAGATTTTCAGGAAATGTCCACAATCTTAACTGAGGTGGAGAGTATTGTTAACTCACGTCCAATAACATACGTTTATGATGATACGGAAGGTATATCTTATCCCCTCACACCCTCTCATCTGATTAACGGTAGAAATCTATCTCATTTACCCAGTGCCAGGTATCTCGAAGTGGTAAGTACCTATGAATCGCTATCAGGCAGGGCAAAACTTAACCGATTACTTTTAGGACATTTTTCGAAGAGATGGAAGAACGAGTATTTGCTCGGATTGATGGAAGCTTACAAGCCTAAAATTCACGTGAAGGAACCAGTCGTGTCTGTGGGAGATGTGGTTCTACTGAAAGGTGATCAGAAAAGAATGTTTTGGAAACTCTGTAGAATACAAGAATTGATACCAGGTATAGATGGAAGTGTAAGATCTGCAAGATTGCAGGTGTGCACTAAGGAAGGTAAGCTCGGTACACAGGTATTATGTCGACCATTAAAGTTGCTTATACCTTTGGAATTACCTTGTCATTCTGACCTAGCGCAGCCTACGCAAGCGGCCTCGCAGCCTACGCAAGCGCCATCGCATCCTACGCAAGCGGCCTCGCAGCCTATGCAATTGCCATTAGAAAATTTAGTGGTAACAAGATCAAAACGTAATGCAGGAGCAATTGGCGAATATATTCGTAGACATAATTTTGGTAGAATTTAACAAAAAAAAACATTTCAACCTTATTACGGTGTATAATGAACATTTAACCTTATTACACATTTTAGTACTTGCTTATTCATTTTTTAACCTTATTCATTTAGCTTAATTTGATCACTAGAGTGAATCAAATCGGGGGAGTGTGTTTAGAAGTGTTGGCTTCCTGGGGTGTCTGGGTCCCAGTTCCCTTGCCGATACTTCTAAGCACATGCCTTCGATTTGGAACAGAACCGTATTAACAGCCGTTACGAATTAGTCAACGTTGGCCGCAGCCAACTCTATCCAACCAAATTAATTGTTGTAGTTGAACCTTATTATCTTGTTGTTATCATAAAAGAAAAGGATTTATTCCGTACTCGAAACCTTTTCTGCATGCCTAACCTCACGACACAACATATAAACAACAACTATATGGTTTAAAATTCAATGTCCTAAAGCAATGAAAGTTCGCATTAACAATATGTTTCCAATCTTTTCGGGGGTTAGCTACAACAAACCAGATTGTACATTTATACAAGCTCGCTGTTAAAACAAAGATATTTGTCAGAGGATTTTATTTGAAAAGTATTTGAAATTATCTGGATGCGCCAGGATTTGAACTACTAACCTGGTGAAGCGCACACCCCATAGCCTCACCTCCACGCCACTGCAACCGATGACAGAAGAGATATCATTATCTTTTTTGTTAATTTTCATTAAGCTTAGTTTATTTGAAAACTAATTAAGAGTGGCTGGTTGTATTGGTAATTCAATTACTAACCCGGTGAATCGCACAAACGCACATCATGGCAACAACGCTACTAATACTCGAACATCAAAGGCATTGTTGAAGAGCATGTGTTAGACATTAGACCACAATTTGAGTGCAAACCAACTTAACATAAAGAAAATCAACTTTTCAAGTAAATAGTGAAGATTCATGCATACCTTTCCCAATTGTTTTGCCTCGTTACGTCACAAAATCGGCTGATTAAAATGACGTAAGAATCATATTTCGATGCGTCCGATTGAGTGATAGATTATGAAAGCGTTTTGACATAAGCGGGTTATATTAGTTGGCAATTTGACGGCCAGGAAGCCGTTTGTTGAAAACAGGAACACCAGGACCATTGCAGCTACATTTCGAAGACAATCAGGATCATCTTGCACTCTTCTTAAAAATTATCTTCTAAAAATGCCAATAACAACATTAGGTCATCACAAAATATTATAGCTTTAAGATTTCAAATCAACTTGAATGATCCTACACACCGGATCTTATCTTCTTCCACGCGTTTATACAGCTTATTTCATAACCTTACAACATTCTAGATTTAGTGTTATCGTTTCTATCAACATATTACAATAGTTTCAAGCATCAATAAATACACATTGCATTACACAGTTTATCGTTTATTAGGCATTGCATTAAAAATACTTGTTGACACATCAGATAGTAGTTGAAATATGTTCATTATTTATTATTAAACGACTTTTATTACTGTATATGTAAAGTGCTAATTTTTACATTTATGTACATATTAAAATTACACTAAAATATAAACTAATCTAATGCTAAGCTGGATTTTGTTTCCCTAAACATGTCTTATTCTTCATGTGAGGGTGGAAATCCACTTAAATGTACAAAAAAATTCGCCATGCTGAAGTCCAATTCCCGAAATAAATTATCTTGCTGGCTCACTTCTTCACTTTCTCCTTGATGCTCTTCACTATGATCAATACCATCGCTACCTTCATTCTCAATGTCCTCTTCTTCATTATCTACAACTTCAATGATGTCATTAATATCATGATCTTCATTATTGTCTTCGTCGTGCTCTTCATCTTCACTATCTGAAATAACAATTACTGGAACACGGTTTCCGCTTGTGCTAGTACCTTCACTGCCATCTTCTGCTGTGTGATTTCGATTAGCTTCTTCACATTCTTCCTTATCGCAATCATCATCAACATCATCACCATCATTATCATCATCATCATAGTCGTCAAAATCATCATCATCATTATCATCACCATCATCACCATCATCATCAACATCACCATCATCATCATCATCATCATCCTCATCATCATCATAATCAGGATCATAATCAGGATCATCATCATCATCATCATCATCATAATCATCATGATCATCATCAACATTATCACAATCACAAAAATAATCATCATAATCATCATAATCAAGATCATCATCATAACAATCATCATCATCACCTTCATCATAAACATCATCATCATCATCATCATCATCATCATCATCATCATCATTATCATCACCATCATCATCATCGTCATCATCATCAACATCAACCACATTATCATCATCATCATCAATATAATCGCCATCATCATAATCATCACAATCATCATCACCATCACCTTCATCATCACCTTCATCACCACCTTCATAACTCTCGGCCACTCCCATATTTGTTGTTCTGAACACTTCTGCTTTCTCAAGTTCTTCACCGTCCGTTTCATCCTTACCTTCCTCTGCATATTCATTACCAACCCATGTTGTACTCAGTTGATTTTGGCATAATCTCTTCTTGGCTGGCTCTTCTTCGCTCTCTTTACCTTCACCTCTGCTCCGCTTTCTTCCAATTCCCACAGAACGCACTTGATTGCCTTGCACACATTCATCTTCCCATTCTTTGTCATAGTTTTCCTCTGTTTCCAGTTGGCATTCATCGTCATCATCACTTGATATAACTATTATCTGCTGATTTTCACATTGATATATGCTATCTTCGTCATCATATATTACAACTATACCTTCCCAACTTCTAGGTACCCTTGTATTTGTTGTTGTAAATATTTCTGCTGTCTGAAATTCTTCTGCCTCCTTTTGAATCCATTGATTCGGCTCATTTCTAAAAAATCTCTTCTCTACTTGCTCTCCCTCGCTGTCCTCTTCTTCTGCTCTCTTCCTTTTCCTTCCAAATCGGGCACAACCTGTTTCCGAGTCTTCCCAGATGTTATTCTTATCGTAATTTAAACCCATACCTACCTGCTCCTCTTTATCTGATGGTGATGCTGAATATGATGCGTTACCTATTTCTGTATTGTCGAAGTCTGACCAATTGCAAGTTTCCCCACTTTCTGACCCATCTGAGCCAAATTCCAATGTTTCTTCTGTTCCCCATGTGATTCCATTTATGCTTTCCTCGTTATCTTCATATTCTTCCCGTTGTTCGCATCCATCCTGTTCGTCATCTTCTTCTTCGTCTTCTTCGATTTCTTCTTCGTTTACTTCCTCGTCTTCTCCGATTTCTTCTTCGTGATTACAACAAATTGACCAATTGCAAGTTTCCCCACTTTCTGAGCCATCTGAGCCAAATTCCAATGTTCCTTCTGTTCCCAATCTGATTCCATCTATGCTTTCCTCGTTATCTTTATATTCTTCCCGCTGTTCGCATCCATTCTGTTCATCATCTTCTTCATCGTCTCCTTCGTATTCTTCTTCATTTTCTTCGTCGTCTGCTTCGTTTTCTTCTTGGTTTTCTTCTTCGTCTTCTTCTTCGTTTTCTTTTTCGTCGTCTTCTTCATTTTCTCCTTCGTGACTCCAACAAATTGACCAGTTGCAATCTGCCCCACTTTCTGAGCCATCTGAGCCAAATTCCAATGTTCCTTCTGTTCCCAATCTGATTCCATCTATGCTTTCCTCGTTATCTTTATATTCTTCCCGCTGTTCGCATCCATTCTGTTCATCATCTTCTTCATCGTCTCCTTCGTATTCTTCTTCATTTTCTTCGTCGTCTACTTCGTTTTCTTCTTCGTCTTCTTCTTGGTTTTCTTTTTCGTCGTCTTCTTTGTTTTCTTCTTCGTGATTCCAACAATCTGACCAATTGCAATCTGCCCCACTTTCTGAGCCATCTGAACCGAATTCCAATGCTCCTTCTGCTCCCCATGTGATTCCATCTATGCTTTCCTCGTTAACTTCATATTCTTCCCGCTGTTCGCATCCATTCTGTTCATCATCTTCTTCATCGTCTCCTTCGTATTCTTCTTCGTTTTCTTCGTCGTCTGCTTCGTTTTCTTCTTGGTTTTCTTCTTCGTCTTCTTCTTCGTTTTCCTTTTCGTCTCCTTCTTCGTTTTCTTCTTCGTGATTCCAATATTCTTCGTCTATATTCCCAGTTGTCCATCCATCCTGATGTTTATCCACTTCTTCTCTTTCACTCTTTCCTTCCTTGATCTTTTTCTTTCCTATACCTTGCTTACTAGTTACCTGCTTTCTCTCCCATACACAATCACCATTATCATCAATAACTCCAACAACTACTCCCCTCTCTCTTCCATTTTCCACTCTATCACATCCACTACTTTCATCATAATTAGATAACTTACCAATAAATTCACTTACCTCTCCTGGGTCATCGTCAGATCTTCTGTTTAATCCATTTCCATGGTTTATACGGTGGTGCATTATCTGATAATTCGCCATCGTAACTTGGTCGTCAGGAAAACTGAAAACCTGAAAGATATAATAATAACCATTAATGTTTATCTTATAACCAGAAATATAACCATTCATACATTGATAAATACTTTTGTATCCCAAAATTGTGTTTAGCCTCGTTATTAATCAGAAAGTGGATTTCGTCGGGTTCGAGGCTGCTAATGTCATGGCAACATGCCTTATCCTTCCCTTCACCCTTCCCCTCCCTTGGGATTTAGGCCATTTTCCGCCATTTTCCGCCATTTTCTTTTAATTCTAGCTTATTTTCAAATTAAAATTTTTGATCTAATTTCAATGATTCTTTCAGGAACTTCTAAAGATTTAGTATAACTTGTCATTTTTATGAAGCTTTCGAAGAAATTTTCGAGTTTGTTTCAACTTTTATCAATAAAAAACCATTTGTTTATCTTTTCTCTAATTTCGCCGAAGAGTCGGCCACTTTTTCAAAATTCGAATAATTGTTTCATCAATGGAACATGCAAATTTCTAAGTTTCTTAGGAAAACTGCTTTGAAACCTTATTTGATAACTATATTTAATATTGCTCCGTGGAAAATATTTAAAAACTGAGAGTTGTTCTTGGCGAGGAGAGTAAAATTGATTTGATTTAAAATGAGAAAGATTAAGAAATTTTAAAGCGGAATTTCAAAGTGAAAATTTAGGACTTCTTCTTCGAAACTTTACCTGGTTGCCCTTCACCGATATATAAATCGCCGAAGAACTCTTTTTGAACTGATTCTCCTTGTTGAAAGTGCAGCAATTGAAAGAAAATATTCTCACAAAATAAAAGCAAGCTATCGCAAGTGACAATGTTTGAAATGAACTGAAGTCCACGAAAAATTCAGCTTCGCAACGCCTGTTATAGAGTAACTATGTTGGGCAATGTTACGTCATGTTTGCGATTGTGACGTAAAATTAATTAAGGGGCACACTCAGACACACTGTTGCTTCTCTCGCTTTTAATTTAACCTAACCTTTGAGAAATAACAAACATAGCCTGTTGCAGCCATAAATAAGCCAGAAAGATAGACCTTCTCAGCAAACAGACTAATGACAAAGCATTCGTAACATCATAAACAAAAGTTAGAAGAGTTTATAAATAAATGGCACAAAATGACAATGAAATGCCCAGAAACTATGAATGTTCTCTAATTTATTTAATATCATTGAGTTGAATAATTCTGTCGTTGATTCTGAAGTTGGAAAGTCTAAAACTGGACCTTTCAATCCCTTGGGGGGTTACAACAATCCGGAGAGCATTAAATTTGCATTAACAAATTAAACATAAGAAAACATTTGAGCAGTTTGCAAGGATTATATACATGGAGCAAAAGATTAGGCTACGATTTGAAAACAAAACAACTTGACATGAAATCAACTGAATCAGCAATTTAGCAGCAATTTGATGATTGAAGATTCATGGATACCTTTTACAATTACTCGCAACTATTGTTACGAGTTATTGTTTTGTTTATTATGATAAAGCTGAAAAAGTTTAAAAGTTAAAGGAAACAAAAGTCGATCTTCAAAATGTGATTCACAATTGTAAGTTGATGATCTACTCCAGTAAATTTGTAATTTAGAAAACTGCCTTTCATTCCTCCTTATTAATATGATAATTTCTCATTTTAGACGAACAAAATGTTCTTTTAGTTCAAGTATCAAGTACCGTCCAACTTCAACGCTTACAAACAATGAAATGACCTTGCATGATTTCTATTGATAGGATAGTTGTATCCCTAGTGAACAGTGGCGGCGCCAGGGGGGGAATGGGGGGGACTAGTCCCCCCCACTTTCTCAGAAAGATGGTCTCTGAGATTCATGCAAATCCGATGAGAAAATTGGAGGGGGGGTAGGCCTACGTTCTACGTATTGGACATGTAAAACTTCCATATTTGAAATCATATATCAGCTTAAAATTCAAAGAGCATTAAGGCGTCTCCCGTGAATTCCCATTTTGGAAGGGAATTCTCCGACGTTTTTCGACGTCCAACGCTGCTATCAACGGGTGTTGTTTCAAAACATTTTCGCTGAGATTGACTCTTGTAACTATACCCATTTCTTATTTTTCTGTTAAGGTTTTTTGTGTTGTTCTAATAATGTGTGCGAAAAGAGAAATCAAAGGATCCTAAGCCATTTTGAAACCTCAGAAATGACAAAATCCCGGGAGCTTCCGGGGGCTTAGCCCCCTGGACCCCTACCAGGGCGCTGCCCTGGACCCGTTGGGGGGCTTACAGCGCCCCAGACCCCCAGCTGTTTTGGGCAACGGCCTCCGGCCATTGCGTGCGTGCCTTCGGCACGCCATGTACCCCTAGAGCAGCAGGACACAATTTTTAAAAACTTCTTGCCCGCCCCCGAAAAAATCCCCCCCACTTTTTTGGAGCTGGCGCCGCCACTGCTAGTGAAAAACTCCAGTCAAACACTTGGTTATGCCAGCAACCTCATTTATTGTTGGTCCACAAAGATGGCATCATGTGGTGTTGTGTATTTGACTTCTGTTTGTTCTTGTTATTATATCTTCAGTATATTCAGTTTGTAGTGTTGTTCTAATTTTCATTTCTTCAATTGATGTGAAAAAATGACAAAATTGTCATTCAGACAATTACAAGCAAACAATGGCTTTTCCAACAGAGACGGAGACAATGCATAATGAAGCATTTTGATATAGTATTACAATGCAATACAATGTCACATACACATATTGTAAGCATTTAACATAAAACTTACACTATTTCTTTTTCATGAATAAATTTCCCTTGAAAGGAAACAAAATTGAATTGTGTATGCTTATTTAATCGGAGAAATACGTCGGCAAACTGTATTTTTTGTGTTCTTATATTCTTGAATTGGAACTCCTAAAACAAATAAGATGGTCGTAAGTATGAGAACTATCAGTCAGTTGTTGCATGACGGAATTGGTGTTGTATTCAAAACTATAAGTAACAAACCGTCAGTAAATGCGCACATATCATTTCATCTCATCCTTTTGCGTTTGTTTTACATCCAACATGAAGAGACTAGTTGGTCTTGGAAACAACTTGTGGCCTTATAACGTGTGGTCCTGTAAATTTGAAAGCTTGAAATTTTATTTGTTGTCTTGAAGCCTGCTCGACTATTGATAACATTAACAAAAGAAACGATAAAGCATGCCTCATTTTCATTGCATAATGGTATGGGTATACAAAATCGAGATAGATGGATTATGAGAATATTCACAATAAAACTGTGGTGAGCTTGTAAAATATCTTATCTATAGCATAAATTAGCAATTTCAAAAAAGATATCGTTTGCGCTCATACACCCTTTTATATGCGCTTAAACTGCATGAGCAACACCCTAGACTCTGAGGTATTGCACTACTATGAGCCATAGCAAGTACATATTAGATGAAGTTTAACTCTCGAGCATCATGATGGAGCCACTGATATCCGTAAAGGTTATGGTTGCCTGAAAGTTTGACTCTCACCATCAACGCCAAAATGCTGAGCTGCCAAAACATGTTGACCAGGCTTGGCGACTGGCTGGGGTTCGAGCCCACGGCCTTCGGCCTGCCACGCCGACCCCTTACCTGCTAGTCTAACCAGTCACATAAGTGCTAAGTTCTAGTACTAGAAGTTGTGAAGATGTGACGTATGAATCCCCAAAGGTAGACAGACATGCGCAGTACTAAATTCCTGGTTATGCGCGGGAGCATTCATTACGTAATAGTGTTCGTTACGTAAATTATAGATTGACACGTCATATCATCACAACTTCTAAAGACTATAACTTACCACTGTATATATGTGAGGGGTTAGACTAGCTGGTAAGGAGTCGGCCAGAAATCTTTAGCACAGCGGATCATACTCATAGCAAAAGGCCACAAAAGAAGGAAAGTGACTTATGCGCAGTCAACAGAGAAAATTTTAAGAATGGAATTTCTTTAAAACCCTTTAAGCTCGCTCCTCCGCCGCTCACTACAGTAAGAGACTAGTAATTGTCTTAGTTACCTCAACCTCCACTGCACAGTGAATAACCATCACGTATGTTGGACAGCAGTTGCATCGTATGCTTTCTTTGGGACAACAGTGAAAATGCGTAATTGTTTTCTTATTTGGCATCGTCTTTCCGAGTGCATGTTGAAAATTCTATGAACAAAATTACATTGTTAAGTGGTAGCAACACAGGATACTAAGGATACTGCATCCAGGTACAGCCACACATCCTCTGTCCAAAAAGCAGGGCTGGTGTCTTTCAAAGCCTTCAGGGCATATGCCACCCTCTTCATTTTGTCTCTGAGAGTCAGCTGACCTTTCCTTCTAGGGCGAATATACTGACAACCGAAAATAGGAAGATAGTAAAGACTCGGCACAAGGTCTTCTTACTTACCTCCGTGATGTCGCATTTCTTCGCCACATCCATCACATGGACATTAAGATTGCTTTCCCTCATAGTTTTAAACTTGCGAAGGAAGCGATCTTTGTCCCTGCGGCTCAGAATTTCCGGCCTGCCACTCCTTTTCTTAGGGACCTTCTCCTCCAATCTCTCCTTGGACAGATCCTCTCCACGCTAGACTTTGAGATCTTACACCGTCTGGCGATCTCTCGATAAGAGAGCTTCGACTCCTGCCGAAGTAAATACACGTACGCCTTCTTTCTCTCGCTGATAACAACTTGTTTCGACATTATAAAGCCTCTTCAAGCAATGAAAATCACAGAAAATAAATCATGAGTTCCAGTACCATGAGTTTGTGCCTTTCTGGTGAATAAAACGCCTCGTTATTCTCGCGATTGGTAAAATTTTAATACAAAAATTGAAAGATTATAGTTGTACAGTGCAATAAACAGTCCTTACATCGTTTTCATGCATGTTATTAACTGGAGAACGACGGTAACAAAGAAAACATTTCTTTTGCAAGAAATAAGCATCTATTAGAAATAAGAAAATAAATGAGGATTCAATATTTGCAAAGAATAGCTGCAAACTATAACTTCAGTGAAAAGGTAGGAAAGTAAAGCTAGGCAAATAAAAGTGCTGTATGACTTGATATAGCTGAAAACTGAAGCATGAACAAGCTCAAAAGTAAAAAAGGAAATGAAAAGTAAGTAAATATCTGAAAACACATGGATCTAACATTTGCAGCTTTTGATAAGAATATAAGAAATGATAAGTACTGGAATGAATAATAGAAATGCTTCAGATAACAACTAGAATCTTACAATTGAGATGAAGTTGGTTTTTGTTGACATATTCTTCATTTCAAAATAAACCAGGACCATCCCTTTTGATGAACTTCAAATGGAGCTATTATAAGAAATGATAATGATAAGTAATATTTCTGATTTTGATTTCAATCATTTCTACCTTTACAATGCAAGCTTTTTATGAAGAACAATCCTTATATTTAGAATATTAAAAAGTATCAAAAAATATTAAAAAACTGACTGAATCAAAATTGAATAATTTTAACACTTGGAAAAACTGAGAATCACAAAAATGTGAAGCTAAAATTAAGGAACTATAAAAATTTATGGTGCCACAGATCACTAGGTACCACAAAAAAGATCACACCTTTCAAAAACTTAAAAACATAATTGTTCTACTAGCTACATTTGAAATGCTTAGGTACATTGAAACAAATGGAGCAGGCCTGGCTTAGTAAGTTTACCTAATGGGGCTGGTTGAAGTTGATACGTTTGTCTTTGCAAAAAACTTATAAACAACTTGACTCTAGATTAGCCCTCTAAGTTGCTTATTAAAGTGGATTCACATTTTCCACAAAAAAGACAGCCCCTAGTAAAAACCCTTCAATTTTCAATAAAGAACAAATATACTGCAAATTCAGCCCCAGAGGGGAGGGGCTTACGAACTTTTCAATGGAAAGGGATTTATTACTCTTACCTTCCAGTGTGGAAGCACTTAGCACTACGTAGTCTGCCAGACAAGACACTCTTCATTCAAAACCAATATGGATAAAGGAAATAGGAATGACCTACAATGCGTTATGTGGTGTCCTTGAAGATGAAAAGAATTGAAAGGACAAAGTTGGGTGAACATAATACACGATGTCACGCCATCAGAATTTTTACATGTTGCCGGGAAATTGCGCGGTCTGTCTATCCCATGATGCATGTTGAGCTTTATTCTTCGTCGTGCAAAATATTTGGTCGATGTAGGTCGATGTCATAACATAAACAAACAATATATGTACCGTAAATCCTCGATTAAGCCCCGGGGGCTTATTTCGCAAACAACATTTTAGGGTGGGGCTTATTCAAGGGGGGGCTTACTAGAGGGGGCTTATTCCGTACAGGCAAAAATTTTCAGCATGGTCCCAGGGGGGCACTCAGTATGATATTTTTGGGTGACAACTTTTGTCCAAAATGATATTTTTGGGTACTAAAAATAGTCAAGGCTATTTTGATATTTTTTGGTATATCAAATTAGTCAAGCTTTATACTTGATTACAATTTTTGATATTTTTGGGTACAAGATATTAAAAAATTGATGTTTTTGGGTTTTCAAGAAAATCAGTTCTGATATTTTTGGGTTCCTTGTAAAATTCTCGGACTGACCCCCTGTATGTCTATGTACCGAGTGTCCCCCTCGGAGCAAGGTATGCTGTTTTTGTGGCAATATCTATGTCAAAGTATGTTGAAAAGCAAGAAGAAAGTCCGTCAAAGAATAGAATTAATGTATTTACACTAAAATAACAATCAGTCCCACATGGGGGCTTATTTGAGGCTGGGGGCTTATTTTGCAAAAAATCATTTAAGGTGGGGCTTATTCGCGGGGGGGGGCTTATTTGAGGGTGTGGGCTTAATCGAGGATTTACCGTACATGTGTAGTTCGCAAAAAGGTAGGTTTTTTTCTTTTAAATGCTGCAGGAAATGTAAGTGCACGTTACATCAAAAGCGTGTGGGGAAAAACTAGTCATGTTCTCCATGCATGGCAAAATGTTATTACAATTGTTATTATCACCATCATGATCATTATTATTACCTTTATAATCAACAACATAACAATGATTCCTTAAAAGACATTACAAGACCGACAAATATAAAATAAAAAACATTAAATATCTCAGCATTCCCAAGAGATGATATATTACACGTTTTTTTTTATAAGAAACCTGGCTCAAGGCCTAGTAGTAAAAGTTTCTTAATTTTTAGCCACATTTTAGTTCTAAAAGTTTCTTAAAAGTTTCTTAATTTAATGAACACGAAGTTCCAATGAAAACGAAGAAAAAACGTGGATGTCGCAAAATATTGGTATTATATCAAAGAAAAATCGTCAATGCGAAAAATCGCCATGTGGAGCCGACAATGTTATGCTTAGCACATAAAACATACTTACTGTAGTTGACATTTGCTAAATCCGTAAAGGGAAAACGTGTTTCCGAAATTTCTGATGTTTCTTAGATATTTCCTTGTAGTTCTAAAAGTTTCTTAAATTTTAGGGCGTCTAGATCTAGGTTTCTTATAAACCGGTTTCTTATAAAAAAAACGTGTATTTGAAGAATTCTCCTTCTCCCTCCAGCTCATGAAAAAGAAGCTTGGTTGCCAACAAAATATTATATTTTTAGAATCAGCTAAGAATAGTTTTGGCAAGCCAAAATAGCATCATATTTTTATTTGAAGAGAAATCTGATAATCTGTGGAACTGATCCATTATTTAAACAAGCCTTTTATCTTAAACAATGCAATCTCAATTTGAAATAGAAACCATGAATGCTTGAAGGGGGCCAAGGGAGCCAAGCTAAAACATTCTTCTCATATCAGATGTTTGCGAAACCGAAGATGGGCTGTATTTTAAAATAAAAATATTGAGTCAAATTTAAAGTGCTGATAATCTGAATTACTAAATTCTTGTCAAAAGTTACCCAAAAATAAGAAACTTTTGATGCTAGGCCTGGTGCTGTGTTTCTCGTGTCATGTATGTACATTACACGCATTTTATTTTATAGGCAAGTGCTCTGCTCTATAAGCTAGTCAGTACTCAGATAGACAAAAACTTAAGGAATTGAATCCCAGTACTGGATGGAAGACTGCTAAGGAAGTCGAAAAGTTAAATCTTGTGGGCTTAACAGGAAATGTGAGGCACACACCACTTCTTATTAGCGAAAATAATCTGTATGAGACTAGTCTATATCGTTCTTCAACATTAAACATTTAACAAACCAGTTTCAGTATCAGTAACCAGAAAAATGTGTAATTAGTGACTAGTTTTATTTCATAGAAATACAAAGAAAAAGTTAAGGAATTGCTAAGAAATCTACTCAAATTTGCCCCCAGTTAAGGAAACTTCAGTATTTATTGAGCCTTACATTACACGAACTTGCGAACATGGAAACGCCTCCCAAGGAACGTCCCTGGAGATAAGAACCATGAAGCCTGTTTTGATATTAAAATTACTAATGCAAGGGTCATTGCGTTATACAAAGTCACTTAATAACAATGCTACAAATTTCAAGTTCCTTCTAAACTGCTACTGTAGGAATTTTTGTATTACCAAGGGAAGTCTTTCTTGCACGTAGCATGCAGTTTTCCAATCAAGTTCTCACGGGGGAAGTTTCTGTTTATTCCTAATCTCTAAAAGTAATTCATTACACACTGATTACCTAACGTTGGGGTAAAAAGGAATTCATGTCAATGCCTTAGTTGGTTGGCAATAGAGTAATTAATAAACGCATTTTAATTATATTGGAAGTTTCGTGCAATTTCTACGAAAGTAAATAAATATAATTAGCAGCCACTAAAATAGATCCATCATTATATTACATTCTTCGATTTAATCTAAGGTAACATTGCATTATACCAATGAGAGAAGTATTTCTTCTCTTATGACTGAGATTGCATGCTTATATTCACAATATCCCGTACCTGTTCTGAGTTGAACACTAAGAAAGATAAAGATAGCTAATATATACAGAACACTGGTAGGATAGAAATAGCAACTAAATTCAAAGCTGTTAATTCAAACTACTTCCTCTAATTACCTTTTATTTTCGGCGCTCCCTTTAATGAACTACTGTGAGAAAACTTTTTAATGAGTTGTGAGAAGATTTTGCGGGAAATCTATATTTATATACTTACACTCATTTCAAAATATATTTATTCTTTATCGACAATAAAACGTGCCAAAGAAATTTCACTGGTTTGTAGTATTGGGTTTAATTATATCTATTGAAACGACTTATTTTGAATTGGAATGGGAATTATGTGGCTATTGAAAGCAAGTATATTTATTTTTGTCATTGATTCATACACAATTGAACGACACTAACTACAATAACCAAATACACGCATTTATTGTAAGAAACTTGCCCTCTTAGGGCCTATATGTTAGGGTCAGTGTGGACTGAACCGCTTTCTGATATCAAAGGTTTAAATATACAAAGAAAAGCAGTCTTTTTATACCAAAGATATTTTGACAGTTTTAATGAAAACTAAATGCCCTAAGAATGATATCGACCTCAATCAGTGAACAGCAACCAATACAAGAATAACAGTGTGCCACAACGTTACAGTGAAATCTGTGTAACTCGAATGAAAATGTTGGAATTACAAAAAGTTCGAGTTAGATAGGTTTGTTTTATAAGGATTGGTTCCTCAGTGATCCATGAAGGGACAGGGAATTTTATTAAAATTACACGAGTTTGACCTATGCAGATTTGACTGTATTTGAATTGGAATATAAACCTCAGTTCACGTCTTTTATAGAACCACAATCTCTTTGTAATTTTCAGTTCCCCACGAGCAATTTCAATCGGCACGAAAAGTTACTCAAATAAATGAACAATTTCAAAATAAATGGTTTTTAGAGTGCTTCTCGGAGAGAGAGTAACTTCTTACATTAGTAGCAGTCTTTCAATGTATGAAAATGGTGCTTTTCAAACGAATGAATGGATATATGTGGTTGAGAATATAGTCGTGTTAATCCAGTTAGTCATTCCCTTGGTTTCTTGAGCTCAGTCTCTTGCTAGTTACCTACGTAATGGCTTCTGATCAGTATTTCTTCAATTATAATTATTTTCATAATTAATTGATATTATAATTGAGTTATGTATAGTGTTCAGCTTAGTATAGTGATGGAAATTATGAGCAGTCATATTCCAATAGCTGTTTTGGGTTCAAGCCAAGTCATTTTATTTCATTTATCAAGTATGAAATTCCATTTGAAGTCAGCTATGATTTTACGTGATGATTCGTACGTGGGTATATGCTTATGCTGCGCAAGGCGTGGGACCTTATAGCCCCTTACCACCACTATTCTTAAATCTATCGTAGTTCCTCCATAGAACAATAATATTGTTGTTCACATCTGGTGATAGTGAATGAGGATTGACTGTGGTGAAGAATATACAATGGTTTTTGATTCATTTGAGTTGATTTGAGTAATTTGATTTGCCTTAACATGGCAAGTAAGCCATCCGCTCGCGTCATGGATCTAAATTTTCGCTTCCGTATAGAAACCTGGCTTTACAGATCAACCACTTATACAAATAAGGAATTAAATTGGCTACCCAGCACCTATGGCAAGCGGATGTCACCATAATCAGATAAACCCACTTTTTCTCAGATAAAGTGGGTTTATCTGGAGAAAAACCCACTTTTTCTGCAATAAGTCACGTTTTCTGCAGATAAACCCACTTTTTCTGAAAAACCCACTTTATCTGACAGAAAAAGTGGGTTTTTCTGATAAACTGGGTTTTTCTGCAGAAAAAGTGGGTTTTTCAGATAAAGTGGGTTTTTCTGCAGAAAAAGTGGGTTTTTCAAATTCCGCATTGCTGCTGCCTGCGTCATAAGTTACGTGGGTGTGATAGAAGATTGTCCACGTGCGACTGTTCGAATGTTTCAGCTTTCAATTTCAAAAATGGATATTAACCCTGAAAGATTTACAGACAATTTTGAGGATTTACTTGAAGATGCCATCTCTAACATCGAAACCCTGAGGAGACACTGCATGTGTCTCCTCAAGGTTGTGAAACATTGTGAAACATTCGAACAGTCGCACGTGGACAATCTTCTATCACACCCACGTAACTTATGACGCAGGCAGCAGCAATGCGGAATTTGAAAAACCCACTTTTTCTGCAGAAAAACCCACTTTATCTGAAAAACCCACTTTTTCTGCAGAAAAACCCAGTTTATCAGAAAAACCCACTTTTTCTGTCAGATAAAGTGGGTTTTTCAGAAAAAGTGGGTTTATCTGCAGAAAACGTGACTTATTGCAGAAAAAGTGGGTTTTTCTCCAGATAAACCCACTTTATCTGAGAAAAAGTGGGTTTATCTGATTATGGTGACATCCGCTTGCCATAAGCACCATCCCAGTCATTACTAAGCTTCTGTGTAGATTTCCCACCCACTGTAAACTCTATGTGATTCAAACACCCCTGGGGTTATAAGAATATTCGAGTTTAGAGACAAGTTCAAACTCTAGAGATGATTTTAGAAGGATTGCTTCTTTAGTGAAATTTAAAAGAGCAGATAATTTCGTCCGAATTTAGTAAGAGCTCGAACTGCACGTGTTCGAGCCAACAGACGACTCATCTAACTTCTTTTGTTTTTTCTGCAACGTTATTGGTTGATTGGAAAGTAAATCGAAATCAAAGAATCAAAGGAGAATATTTTTTAGAACAAGGTTCAAATAACAAATAAGTTCTTTTAAATTTTAAAATATACTGCACTTATTCTAAACTATAGCCACATGTTTGTGAAAGTTTTGAAATAACATCTACTTATTTGACTCTATATGGTAATCACTTTTCGTTTCCTCAATGCATAGTTTTCTCTCATGACTATTATGCTCAAAGCTTAGAGATTTTCGATGAGCTATTTTCGAATAACGTATGTTTGTTGAATTTCCGTTACATATTGGGTTCCTGAATGGAACACAAAACCATTCAAGTTTTCGTGCACAATAGAGCCTATTCACAGGTCATTCAAATCGGCCTTGACTTTGCTTTACTTGCTCACAATTACCCTCACGTCACAGGTTTTTTTCGCGTGTGCTTTACTTTACTTATCTTAATGATTAGATCAACCCTTCTAATTATTAAGATATTTAAAACATCCACAAAAGGGCTTTATTGATATTCATACAAGGTTAAATACATTATTTAACTCAAGGTTTTGGATAAGAAATTATAAGCTTTCACAATCTAAACTGGTTTGAAACAGGAACTAAATTCCAATCACATTTCAGTTTGTGGTAATGGCCAAATCATGTATGACTTAAACGTATCATCGAACAAGTTCAACCTCAATTGTTTCGGCATTCTTTCTTCCATCACATCATGATATGACACAATAAAAAGTTATGGACATTAAAATTTATTTCGTAAATAGTGTTCTTTAAGCTTTCTGTGTGTTAAAGATGGATAGAAGGCTTTTTCAGATTGTTGGAATGTTGGAAGTTTTACAAGGTGAATTAGTTTCATTGTTACAAATCTGACACATCCGTACACGTCACTTGTTCGTGTCGTATACCGCATATATTCCTTTGGGTGTTCCATGCGACATCCTCTTTTGCCCACTTGCATTGTGTGTTGTCGGCTTCCAAATATGGACTGAATGCGTTGTATGACGGTTTCGATTGTCGGCTATAAATTGCGAGCAAATTGAGGTTGTGAAATCAAATCAAACAGAAGCATCGGGTTGACGAAAGTCAAAACAGAAACTCGAACAAGAACTCTAGGAAGACGAAGACACACAGACAGAACAAATTGGAACTTCTAAAAGAAACCAGAATACGATCATCGCAAGAAACTTATTTGACGATACAGGTCAAGCAACCTAAAGTAATGGATATGAATACCAAGAAAGTTTTGGCAGCAATAGTTCTGCTTTTTTCTATTATCAACTTCACATCTTCTGCACCAGTTCAAGCTCAACTTGAAAGCGCAGTTACTGCAGATGCCATGGTACGTTTTTTTTATCAATTTCAAACATTTAAGTGTCTTGTCTCCCCTATGTGTACCACATAAAATCCTTGCATTTTAACAAACCATTTTAACACTCAGTTGTTTGATCTGTACCATATATTTGAATGTAATGTTCTAAGTAAGATTAGGCAGGGGATAAGTTGAATTTATCACTAATTGTTGAAAAGTAAACTTTCAAAATCGTATACAAAAAGGTTTTTAAACAGCCTTGAATATTTTGACCGCAATCTCTTTCATTCGAAAACAACATTACAGTGAAGACCAGTTATGACTAAGATTCATTTCCGTTCCTTCACCCGCATAATCTTTCTTTCAACGTTTAACAACGGAATTAATTACCTCGTTATTTGGAATCTCAAATAGCTCTCTTAGATATCATTTTGCCTTCCGACTACGTCATTTTACGTAGTCGACTTTTGTTCTTATCATATGATACTCATGACCAAACCCAAACTTTGTTATCGTTTCATTATCTACAGTCATTAAGCTGCAATTTATTACGTATGTGCGAAACTAGGCTTATTCACCGTGGTCTCTTTGTTGTTTTTCTCGTCAGGACTTCTTAGAGAATTACGGATATGTTCAAAGGCCTAACACGAAGCTGGGTAAACTATTGAGCGAAAAAGATGTTACAGAAGGCATTAAAGCCATGCAAAGGTTTGCTGGTTTTCCCGTCACTGGGGTCCTCGACGCTGCAACCAAGAAGTTGATGAATTCGACCAGATGTGGAATGCCAGATCTCGGACGCGCGGACAGTGCCAGGCGAAAGAGAAGATACAGTCACCAAGGCAGCCAATGGAACAAAGAGGTATTTCCACAATACGTACAGTTTAACCTCGAAAAGTCACACCGATTATTCAGTTGACTTGACTTGTCTTCCTAAAGTCCTTCTCTAGTTTCACTCTTCTAAAACATGTGATATTATCTTTTCAGAAATTGACATGGCGAATTCACAATTACGGCAATGACAATCTTAAAAGGGATCTGGTGCGAGCCACCATCATGAATTCCCTCAAGAAATGGTCTGACGTCACCAATCTCTCTTTCAAGGAGATCAGCACAGGTGAACCAGATATATGGTTCAAATTCGTGCGTGGTGCCCACGGTGACCCATATCCATTCAGACTGCCCTACAGTTCGGTTTTAGCACATGCTTTCTACCCTATGGATGGCAAAATGCGTAAGTCTTTATCAATTATCTATTCACTTTATCACTATCCGTTATTTGTGAGCTAAGTAATCAAGTTTTAATATACTTGTTCGAGTTGGAATGAGAACATATTGCATGGTATCTTAATATCGGATTAGCCGAGAAAGAGGTCTATGAAGGAGATATCTTTCACTTTCCACTTTGTATGTACACTTAGTATAGGGTTCACAGCTTAGAGCTGCATGTTGTATTACCCCCGTCTGCATCGTGTCCATAAGGTCCCCAGTAAAAGACATAGTGCCATTTCAGGGGGGACATTTGTTTCAATGTTAAATTCGTTGTTTTACTTTACCTCAGCTTTGGCTGGCGATGTTCACTACAACGATGATAAACAATACACGATAGCAACTGGAAAAGGAGTCGATCTTCTTTGGGTCACAGTTCACGAATTAGGCCACAGCATCGGTCTTGATCATTCCAACGTCCACGGTGCCATTATGTACCCTTATTACCAAGACAACGGAGGAAAGGACTTTGATTTGACGCCCGATGACATCAAGGGAATCCAGACTTTATATGGTAAATGATCTATTGGTTGCTGCTTTAACTCCCACTGTCGTCAAGTGCTTGAACATGTATAAGGGCTTGAATGGAAAAGTGTCGTATGGTATAGGTTTGTCTTCTAAGGGTCGGTTCTCAAGTGGCTTTTGAAAGGACATTCGTTCGAACTACTTCAAGCTATGCAGAGATTTAAGTGTAGTGAAGAGACGTTTGATGCCAAAAATAAACAATGGCTGTATATGCCGACTTGTAGGGATTGGGTCTGCTACTGTGAGTAACTGTGTATGTCTCTTGAAATTGCAGGCAGCAGAGCGAAACCAACGGTGAAAATCCCGGACCAAAAAACCATTAAGCCGGCCAAACCTTACGACCCCAAATGCTTCTCAAAAGTTGGCGGCGTCTTCCTTGGCAATGACAAGAAAACCTACATTTTCAACAACGACAAACTGTTCATATTGAAGAAGGGACTCGGCATTGAGAAGGGACCTATTCCTGTTTCAAAACTATTTAAGGGTGTCGACAAGGTAGATGCAGCATTCAAGAGACAAAGTGACAAACACACCATTCTTTTCAGTGGCAAAAAGTAAGTTGACATCAATACTTGTCTCTTCTAGCCTCTTTATAGGTTAATTATTTGCTGACTTTTACCCTTATTAAGTGCTTATATTAAGTGCTTTTATGGTGGCAGTATTGCTTTAGTTCGGTTGAGCAAATCTAATCTTGAGAAATCCATTCATATCTATCTCAAGTGGTCGTTAATTATTGCAATCATTGATAACGTTAGTTTAAGCTGCTATTTCCTATCAATTTCTTTAACAACTACCCATTCTCCTTCGCAGTTACTTCGTGTTCGATGGTTCGCACAACTACGTCAGTGGACCCACGCCGATCAGTCAGGGATTCCGTGGATTTTCTTCCGACTTCGGAGACATTGATGCCGCATTCGTTTGGCCCGGCAACAAACTCCTGTACATATTCAAAGGCGACAAGTACTGGAGAGTTTATCTAATCAATGGCCAATACAAAGTCGCATCGTCCTACCCAAGAACTATATCATCGGCCTGGAAAGGCGTTCCTAATGACATCACTGCAGTCTTTCCATGGCGTAACGGAGTGACGTACTTCTTCAAAGGTATGTGACGTAATCACTGCTTTTTTGTTCTGCTATAATTGGGTTCTGATAATACGAGCATTTAAGGGAGGCAAAAAGCACAAGAGTTTGGAGCTCATCAAAGTTTTCAATTCATGACTAATCATTTCTGCAATATTTTGTTGCCTATGTTGTTTAAGAACTTTATGATGGCAACAAGAACAATCAATATTAAGTAGCTGTTGGCTGAGTTTTTTTTAAAACAATAGACAAATCAATGACCTATTGTAATTTAACAAAGATTGCAAAATTCACAGGTTTTATACATGATTATCTAGTTGAGTATTTATTTTTGTTTATATTCTGTCTTGTTTTCCATAGGCTCGAAATACTACCGGCTTACTCACGACTTGAAAGTCCAAAAGGGATACCCAAGGGAGACGACAAAAGCCTGGGCACAGTTGTCCTACTGTCAGAAATCAGGGGCAGTTGTAGACAGCAAAAGGAGTGCAGCCTCAAAATCAGCTATTCACGTTGTCGTAGCAACTATGACCATGCTTCTAGGTTCTCTTCTTATGCTGGCTTGAATTGAATGAAACCGAGGCATCGTTTGAAAACGAGGAGTTCTTGAAGAGTGATGTAAGATTTTGGAATTCAAGACTTTGGTCATTCGGAGCTTTACCATCAACTAGGGAAAATATTTTATCAACAAACTCTGTTTTGTAGATATAGTTATATATAGTTATAGTTTTGTAGATATCTATTTTGTGTTTTAAGCTAATTAAATTAATTTATTCTCAAAGTTTTATCATGATATTTTTATTTATTCTATTTATCGATTGTTGTTGAAAATTCTGAAAAACAAATCAACTTAATATATTTACATTGTTGAAGTAAATTAATTATTCTCCAAGGAATAGAAATGGTAGGTTTTAGATAAACCATATTGTTAATGTAATGTATAGGCATTTAATGCTTCTTAGCATTTTTATGCTTTAAAGTATAGTAGGTAATTTTATTGTTGATTGAAACAATTATATTTTCAATGAAATATTTTGAAATCAACATGCTGTTTTGCTGTTTATATTACATTGCTGTTTCCAAACTTGGAGCTCGTATAAACTACATATATGCCTTCTCCTATTCGTCCCTTTCGATCTTTTCGAGCTGGATGAATAAAAAGGACATTTGATTCTAAATTTATTCTCCACTTAAAGGACTTATGCAGCCTAAAATGATTCTTTTACGGAAATGGAAAGAAAAGGTCTCAGTATCACTACGAATTTATTTTGATTTTTTAAGCTCAAACATACCCAGGTCAAAAGGTAAAGAAAAGGACAATGAATTAAGAAAAAATAGATTTGTTTGTTAAAAAACTTGCTAAGAATCTTTTTGTACCATAAATATAGGGTGAAAGCTAAGAAGTTCTAGTATGAGAAATTTGCATAGTTTCTTATGAAAAATTATGTATGCATGGACGGCCATCATGGATGATACATAAAGTTAATCACTTGTTGCGGCACTTCCGAGACCCAAAATTTGAACCATTTGTCCTAAAGGGCTGAAAGTTGTCTCAAAGTGATCAAACAATGTAAATTAGCTTTGTAGCAAATTAATTGACACTATACAAATGCTATGGGTGCCTCCAAAACCTCTATAGATTAGACCTTACGACATCGACCTAGACCTTATATAAGCATCACTGGCTAGACTTGTTGGTAAGGCGTCGGTGTGGCAGGCCGAAGGTCGCGGGTTCGAATCCCGCACCAGCCACATAGAGCCTGGTCAATATGTTGGGGTGAGAGACCAGATTGTTGTCGTTGGAAGTGAGAGCCAAAATTTTGGGCAAACAAAACCTTTGGACTTCAGTGTGTCACGTGTGTGCTCGTCACGTGTTAATTTAAAGTAATTGTTTTATGTTTTATTCTTGTGTTTATTGATGAAATTTATTTTTGTCGTTTTGGGATATTGAATACAACATGACGTTTGGTTTTGTACGACGATTTTTGTCATAATTATACCCCCATAGTTTTTGTTAGGCGTGGTACGCAGAGGTGTCTGAGATTGCGCATCATTCTGACGTCAAAAGCGTGTTTATTTTTTCAATAAAATTTGTCTAAATTCCCTATTTTGACAATGACTCAAAACTCAAAAGCTAAAAAATCTTTTAAAATTCTATCTGCGGCATGTTGATAAGCATGTTGAGTTCTATACTTTTCAGGCAAAAAACTGTATTTCATTTTGGGCTGCATAAGCCCTTTAAAGGGAAAGTCTGAAAACAACAAAAATAGTTCTGGTTCGTGAATCACTTCTCTGCGCACCAACCTTACTTCTTCTGCGCAGTCGTTTTAGGTGTTGTTGACAATAGAAATTTATTTTAGATCTTATTACGTAAGATGGTTTTAGCTGTTATTGCTTCTTTTACGTATGGCGGTGTATAGAAATGAAGTTCAAACGAAGTAGGAACACATTATTGGCAGTGTTGGCTACTTTTATAAACATTGTTTTTATCATAATCATTGGCATGAATTTGACATGAATCTTGATATGAGTCATCGATCTGAATGTGACTGAAATTCATCTTGTTTGGCTGTCTTTGTTGCTTGTTTTTGTGGATCAAATAAAGCAAATACAGTCGATAGCTCGAGCCCCCGGTAACTCGAACCTTGGATATCTCGAACCATTTTGCATTCCCCTTGAAAAATTTGCTGGTACTTTGTAACCCTCGATAACTCGAACATTCGTTAACTCGAACCATTTCTATCGGTCCCATAAAGGTTCGAGTTATCGGGATTCTACTGTATGAAAAATATCATTTCACTTGGGCAGGCTCTTCACACCGGCAAACTTTGGTCTCTACTTGCCTTTTATTCCTACCGAAAATCCTCGAATAAGTCCCCACCTCCGAATAAGCCCCCATCCTGATAATCATTTGCAAGGATATTAAGCCAAAGTTTCCAGACATTGAAGTTGTTTAGTGAAAGTATTGCAAATAACAGAAAGTCTAAACCAATAACTTCATTGATTGGCTGCATCATATAGCTTTTAATTTACTTAATGTTGAACAATAATCCAGCTAAAATTCCTTTTTTTGCAAATAAGCCCCCAGGGGCCTATTCGAGGATTTACCATATTTATTATCAGGATCATCTATTTTTTCTATCTTTATTGCAATCTTTGTCACCCATGCAAGCTTCGATTTTCCACAAATTGTATTATATTTTCCACCAATCTAAACTTTATAAGAAACAAGAAAGCCCAATTAATTACACTTCGTTTCCTGTCGTCTTTGAACGTTTTTGATACGCATACGAGTGTAATTATATCTTGGTCCGCGCCCATCAACGTAACGAAACTTCACATTTGAACGAGCCGGAATAAGCATGGTGTTGACTCAAAGAAAAACAAAAGTTAGGAGGTTTCCGAATCGAAAAAAGAGAAATGATGTTACGGAATAATATTAGATCATATACTGTAACGAAAATGAGCTCAGAAATAAAGAATTTTGAACAACAACGCATTCTGGGATCTTTAAAAGGTTGCCAGATGACTCGAATAGAATTATAGGGCGGGCAGTAATTTCATGCTTTTTTGGCACAATCAAATTGTCTCTAGTGATACACATTTTTGAACTATGTAGTTAATTGTTCTCTCGCCACACAATTTTTCACTTGAAATTTTGGCGAAGTGTGATTCAAGTTGGTTTGTCAGTTGTCCAGCGGTCTCTCCCACGACCTTACTTGAAAGAAAATCAAAAACAACTTTGAATAAGAAAGACAACCATTGATATCTTGTCTTGTTTACAACATTCATCTTTGATCATTCTAAATGCAGAAATAGGAACAGTTCCAAATGTTTATTACGTAAATCGGAATTCCATTGAAGATCTTGAAATATTTTATGGCATTTATTCAACTAGAATTTATGCGAAAACAATGCAGCCATGATACTAAAACAATTTTACTGAGCAACACGTTGAGAAAGGAAATAGATAGCATTACGACAACATTTTCTTTAGATGCAGGGAAAGTGGAAACCCTTGCATGACACATGGACAATGCATGACACCAACTCCGTATGAACTTTGAAACATCGTAAAAGGCCAGTTATTTGTGCCTTCTTCTTAATAACACACTTCGTGTATTTGAATGCAAAATTGTAAATATTTCCAGAGTAAATATATCGAATCCAGGACTCCAGCATTCCAAGGATCGGAAGCCGTTGATATGAATACAATTAGTAATGTTTAGAATAGATACAGTGTATCAGGTGAGGAACAGCATCCAAGCTGAGCGAATAATACTCAAGTCATGTGACTTGTTTTCTGTGCTCCGACTACCTCCATTGGCTCTTCCGTAACTTATCATTACACGCGCATGCGTACATGAGCAATTAGACTCAGATTTAAGCTGATTTCCTTTGGTTTGTTTGTTACAAAATGTTTCGTCTTGAAAAAGATTTAGGTTTTGCACTACAAATGAATAAGAGCTAAATACCAAGTTACCATTTCTTGAAGTATTGAAATATTGAAAATTCTCATTAAAACTTCCATTTACATTAACTAGCAGAGCTGTCTATGTGGACGCGATGGAAATCTCCAGTTGAGATTTTCAATGAAAACATTAAGATTGCTCTTGAAACCCAATGAAAACAACATAAGACTGAGATGAAGACTTTGAACAGATGCGAAATTTCGGGTCACGACCAATGATGGTCACGGTCTGGAAATCTTGGAAGTTTCAAACTTTAGAAATTACAATCATGCAAAGTCAAACAAAATTGAATTCAAAGCGTGCATGGCTTATTTACTTCTATTTTAATTTAATGTTTTCACATTATGTATTTAAAGTTAATGCCCCCTTGGGAGAATAAAGAGCTTGCGCCTATGAAGTCGAATGTTGTGGTAAATAACTGAATGACGTGTGTTTGGCATTGTGATTGCCAGTTTCCAATGCTTTCAGCATTCATCATGCCATTCCTCTGCTGGAATTTAAGGTCAGACGGATGTCATGTTATTGGATTGGTAACGTTCAACAACCGCCGCAAGTACAAAGCCAAGCTTGCAAACGCAGTTCCAACAATATATCGTCAACACGCTATCATGTCTTAATATAGACCATCCAATCAGAAAATAGTTCCCGTTCCATTTTTCTATAAATAGGCCACCTTCACCCGGCTTTAGCAAAAACAGAGACGATATCGAAAGACTGTGTCAAACCTGAACCGCAAAACCATCAAAATTAATTACTTGTTCAATTGATCTTGCATTATTTTACCGTGTGGTATAGTCGTGGCAATGGGAAAGCAGAGAAACTTGTTTGTCCTATATTTTCACGCTCTCCTATATATTTTGTTTTTGCTCAGAAGAGTACATTTGGCACCTGTGCAAGAGGGACAACTGGAAACTTTCGACGTGCGTGGTGCAATAGTAAGTAGCAATACATATTAAATAATATTTCAGCTTTATTGTTATGTTTAGTCGTTTGCTTAACAATACTTTTACACTGGGCATATTCAATAAAAGTCGATTCACAGCGGCTTTATTTTTTGGCAAAGTGCCTTTGCTTGGGAAAACCTGAGTTAAATATAAAGCTACACACTGGTCTTATCGTAAGAACAAAAGAATCATGTTTATATTAGAATATTGAGGCTTAAAACTTGTCGAAAAGTAATGAAAAATTGAGAATAACAATGAACAATATTGAGAATCGACAAAAGCTAGCTCTTTCTTATAAAAAGGATTTATGAAGTGCTTGAACCAAGACCAAACAATTCGATAGATATAAATGAAATTGTAATTGGGACTTTCAAATGCTAATTAAATGTATTTTACAAATACACCTTCAACTCAAACATACCTCAGATTAAGCTCCAATGTAATTCGCGTGTAATTTCATTAGAAGCAATGCAATAATCAAGTGTTCAATGCCAGAACTTATCAGCCAATTCTGCGAATGCAATAAGAAATTTAATATCAGCCTTTGTTTGTCATTATTGGATGCGGTGATGTTGACGTTTTTGATTTGACGTGATTTTATGCTTTGTATGATAATGGCGGGAATTCGTAGCACAAGGTTCGACCAGGTCATTGTAACCTCCTGGTAATAACAACAGTTTCTATTTTCCATTCATGCTCATCAATTAATGACTCAGGGGGTAGGAGGTAGTAAGCTGTGTGGGTTTCCCTCCTTCATTCAAATAATTTGCGCCAATATTATAGCTAATACTAATTACAAGGACCGATTTATATGGGTAGATGTGTGGGAGGTTTGAATCTTTAGTTTAATACGTTGTTCTTTGCCGTCACGTAACTTTGAATCGTCGTGAAAACAGTAAGCTCGTGCCAACGCAAATCGTTCCCTCACATTTTTATTTGTGTTGTTTTTCGTTGTTTATTTTACTATTTTTGTTTTTTCTTGCTGTTTATTTTACTCATTTCCTGATGATTTGATCTTCTTTTCGGGAATTACTGAGAGCAGCTTCCGAAAGTACACACATGCTACGTCAAGCAAATCAGAAATACGGGCTTGGTTACTTCCAATTACGTGTATTTTATAAACTTGGCGAAAGCCACCAGCACTTGTGCTCACAAAATACGACACATATCGTATTTTTTGGATTAAACACCCCCTCCCCATTGAATGAACGCCTCCTCAGCGAATCATTTGTGAATAAGCGCAAAATACTGATTATTTATGACGTATTCTTGCTGGTTTTTGCAGCAAAACAAATGGGCTCAAAATGCTTAAAATATTTTTAAAATATAATCTTCTTCCATCAGAATTGACACAAAAAATTAAGCTCATTTACTAAGAGCAGGAAACTCTTTTCTTTGATCAAAATTCCTTCATTTGCTTGTACATTTCGCAAGTTCTGTTTTGAGATGTTTAAAAAGTCCCAACAGAAAGGTGGGAGTGACAAGTGTTTTGGTCACGCGGAGCCTAAGTTGCTAAATGAATTGCATTACAAAAGAAACATTGCCAAAAGTCGTCTTTGAACATCAGATTATTCGTCTGATTTGTCATAGCAAAATTCATCCGTGCTTTATTATGTATAATCGTATGCTCATATCTTTATTTTTCAAAGAAATTTTTAGAGAATTATGGATATTTGAAGAAATCTGGAGCAACAGCAAATAGTCTGATAGATGGAAGGCACTTTGTGGAGTCTTTGGAGAGAATGCAAAAGTTTACTGGCCTAAAAGCAACCGGTCAACTCGACACTGAAACTGTTGCTGTTATGAACTCGGAGAGATGCGGAGTTGCTGATTGGAACGCTGACGATGGTACTCGAAGCAAAAGACACAGAAGGTTCGCCATTCACAGCAAGAAGTGGAACAAACCTGTGAGTGCCTAAATGATGCTATAGCAAATTTTAATCGCGAAATTACAATATGCACCGTTATGGTTATGCAATAATAAATTTTGTCGTATAGGTCCTCACTTGGCGTATCTACAATTACGGTGATGACGGATTGAAGAAGTCAAAAGTTCGAGAGACATTTAAAAATGCGCTACACAAGTGGGCCAGTGTGACGAACCTTTCTTTCAAAGAGATCACCACCGGAGAACCAGACATTTGGTTCAAGTTTGCGCACGGCGATCACGGGGATAACAGCCCATTCCAACTGCCATACAGCAGGGTCATTGCACATGCCTTTTACCCAAAATATGGAACACTAGGTTTGATTTATTTTTTTGCATTTAATACAATTATATTGCATTTCTAATCTGAGTGGGCCTTGGGTGTGGTGGTGGATGGGGTCTTTATCCAATATTAGCTCTTGAATTCGATAGCAGATTATGGAGCCCAGTCTTATTTTGCACGAAAATGCCTTTAGTTGACAGAAACAGGTCGTGTAGAATTTGATAATGGACGAGCTAGACATTCAATCAAAGAATTGGTAATATTTATTTTTCCAGGGCTGGCTGGCGATGTGCACTTCAACGATGCAAAGCGTTTTGCCATTTCTTCGAGCGAAGGCAAAAATCTGGCGTGGATCACCCTTCATGAGTTAGGCCATAGCATTGGAATGTTGCATTCGGGCGAGAAAGACTCGGTCATGTATCCCTATTATCGAGGCTACAATGGTGTAGAGAACCAACTACATAAGGATGACATTAAAGGAGCTCAAGAATTATATGGTATGGTTTTTTGTTTCACGATGTCACCTTTGCGTATTTAGAGCTCCCTGCGGGGGAGTAGAGACTTGATTTGTATAAGAGTTGGCTCTTAATTAGCTTTGGGAAAAATAATCTCGTTTTAATACAGAGTTTGATCAGATAGAGTTCGAGTTCGTTGTTGAAGATTAAGTTGCAGTATGAAGCCGTTCAGAAAAGTACAGTCAAATCTGCAAGGTTCGAACTCGTGTGATTCGAACTCTATCTAAGTCGAACGAAATTTTCTGTTTCTTCAAAGATCACTAATGACCAACTCTTGCAAAACAAGCCTCGATTCGAACTTTTTGTTATTCGAACACTTTCACGCTTTCCCAGGGTGTTCGAATTAGACAGAGTTGACAGTAGGTTTAGTTTGGGTTGTGTGCTTGCTATAAGGGTAGTGGTGTTAAACATTTTGATGTCAAACAGCCAATTTTCAACGAGGCTAAAATTTACGTATTTCTTCAACAGGGGTAAAAGATCCAACAAATCCTACCGTATCTGGAAAAACAACATTGAAACCACCGGTGGAGAAACCGCACGAGTGTTTTTCGCGGGTTACCGCGATATTTCTCGCTGCAAACAAAAAGACGTACATGTTCAATGCGGCAAAACTTTGGATTCTCGATGGAAATCTCGCAGTGGAAAAAGGGCCTATTTCAGTGGACAGGGTGTTTAAAGGAATGAAGACAGTAGACGCAGCTTTTCAACGCGATGACGGAAATTCGCTGCTCTTCAGTGGAAGAAGGTAAGCAGCTTACCCCCGGAATATTTTTTGTTGCCATTAAGTTTCCATAGAGAATAAGCAGCCTCGCCGGGGAGCAACCGTAAAACATAACGAGCCTTTGGAGGTGTTGCTCACAGCCCCATTCCATCATTATTCAACGACTAACTTGGGGCAAATGCAACGGGGCGAGTTCTACGAAAGGAACTTAACTGGGTGCATGCTCTTATTACAGTACGGGCTTTTCTTTTTATAAGAACAATGTTAACAATGCTACTGAAGCTCAACATCGACAAAGCAATTGAGATTTAAGAATAACTACAAAAAGCCCCAAGGGTCGGAAATAGCGTAAATCCTCGAATAAGCCCCCACCTTCGAATAAGCCCCCATCGTTCGTGATAATCATTTGCAAGGATATTGAGCTCAAAAAATTCGTTTTTGCAAATAAGCCCCCGGGGTATTTGAGGATTTACGGTAGTTAAGATTTAATTTCTTGCAAAACATTATGTATGAAATTACTTGTTTTTCGGGACTATTCCATGCTTTCAGGAGTATTTCATAGAGGTGTGTTAGTAAGTGCTGCAATTTTCTTTCAGTTTCTTCGTATACAACGCGGAGAATGTGTACATTAGTGGGCCTCATCTTATCGCAGACCATTTCAACGGCCTATCAAAGCTACATAGAATAGACGCTGCTTTTGTGTGGCCCGGTAATCGTGCCCTGTACATCTTCAAAGGCAAACGCTACTGGCGTTACCGACCCGTGAGCAATGGCAAGAAGTACATGTTGGATGCAACGTACCCAAGAAAAATCAAACATGGTTGGATAGGAATTCCTCGTCATGGCCTAGACGGAATGTTTACCTGGAAAAATGGAATTACCTACTTATTCAAAAGTAAGTCTTCAGTGCATCAATTTGAATGCTCCATTAAGCCCGCCTTTCTAATGGACCTCGTTTTTGAAAGGAGACTTTGAGTTATATCCCTCTCTTTTTTGAATTCCTGCCTTTCTTGTTTTTAATCCTTGTTAATAAACCTCTCTTCGGCTCCTCAAGAGTTAAATAATAAATAACACTTAATAATCCTTTTAGTGTTTATTTTGTCCGAGACTTTAATTTAAGAAGTTATTTGGTCTTCGTGATTTTACTGGCTATTATTCAAATCATAGTTTTCAACTTAGAATTAAACAACAGCCGAATTATTTCGCTTTTACTTAGGGAATGAGAAGTACTGTGGATAGCATGCTTTGCAATCTCTCTCGAGATTAGAACTGGCTTTTTTATGTCCTTAATGCAAATTATTCAATCTTTGTTCCAGGCGACAAATATTACGCATTAAATAAACGCCTACTCGTGATCAAGGGTTACCCGAAGCCGCTTCCCTCGTCCAATCGGAAAGCAAAGTTATCATGCATGATTTCAAAGACAAGCCTTAACATCGAAGAAGAGGCTGCCAGTTCTGGATCGAGGCTGTCACCCCAATCGCTAAGTTTGGCGGGAAGTATACTCACTGGAGTTTTATTAATGGCTAGAGTACTTTAAGTATTATAAAATATTAGTATTTGTATAAAGATGTTCATTTTGTAGATTTATTTTTATGAGATTAACTGGTTTTTAGAGCAGTAATATAAGTTAATTTAAGGCATTTCGTGCTGCTTTTGAATTATTTTAAGGACGAAATGAATGGGTTGAGGTAAATAAAGTCACATGTATTTGCCTGGAATATATTTATTTAAGAATATTGTACAAATCTAGACAGGGTAGTAATATATGTTTATAATAGAAATATTTAAAACAATAATAGTTTGCATTTCTATGTCACTTTCTTTGCCAATGCCTTACACTTCAACATAACACGCTGATAAAATCGGTGAAAGAAATCTGAGATGTTTCCCGGAGAAAAGCGCTTACCTTATTTGCGCATGCGCATTTTGGATGGCAGTTCACCCGGCCTATCTCTTTTTCTGGCCTAAGTAGCACATACAGCTATAGCATTGACCAAATTTATTTTAATTAGAACTTATTCATGTAATTTGGTTTCCATAACCTATACCCAAAAGAGGAATGGATGATGCAAAAGCAAATCAAATGCGGGGCCATAAAGCAACTTCAAAGTTTCTTCACGACAGTAAGTACATGAAGATATATTTTCAAGTCTGCATACACATCATCTATAATTGTTGCAAAATGTTTCATTGTTTCTGGGGCTTAATTTGTTGATATATAGCCCTATTCTGCTTTATTTCAGGATGGATTAATTTCCAGAAAAGACTTCAACAGGATACTAGAGGCAAGCCAACTGCTGACCCTATTATATTTTGACCCTCTTCAAGCTTTTTTTATAAGGAAGTGCTTTATAAGGTACCGGGCTCATCGATAAAAATGTAGATACTAAAAGTTTGATTACAAAAATGCTGCTGGCTGTTGTGTCTCTTTGCTTGGTTTGGCTTGGTGCATCTAATTTAAGACTCGGCACAATAATTTCTAATTTATTCACAAAACAACTAACTTCAGAAATGTCAAATTATCTTTCCAGTAATTCTGTCTCTCAAAATTATTTCTATCAATTTAGATAGAATATTCCAATATGTTCCTAAAGGAAACATCGCCATTCTTAAAGGTAAATAAAATTATGCCATGGAATTTTATGGAGACTTTCTTCTCATTTGTACTTCTCACAGTTATAAGAAATATTGTATTATACATATGTATTAAATGCTATTGTGTATTAAATAGATATTTCACATTACTATTTTCCCGCAATTGAGTTCATGTCATTTTATATATCAGTTAACTGAAAATATTCTGTATGCTTTGAGCAATATTTTAAATAAGTCATTGATTAATTTGTAGTTTTGCTTTTTTAGAGGATGAAGTCTTTGATATTGATAATTATTTGAAAGATTATGCATTAGAACAAGACTTGAAGGTAAAGCAGGCATCATAACTATTTAGGTATTTATTTCCTAATATTATTCAAGCAATAAGTGATTATTTCCTATATATTTATCAGGTGTTAGCTTCACCAGTTCCACAATATCTTACTCAATTCGTCTCACTTGTAAAATATGAATTTTAGAGTTTTATATTTTGAATGATACAATTTCAAGCTCGAAGGGGAAAGTATCTATTACTGCCAGATTTATTGATTCATATGAAAAAAATGACAAAGAAGTGCTAAGAAAATTGGATTCCAAACGCTAAAAATTTTTCCAAAAAATCTAAGATGCAATTATCAATGTTGCATCAGAATTTCAAAACTATTTCCAAACTATTTTTTTCTGTCAGTCAAAGCTATATTCAGTCCAATTGCAGTCTCTTTATCACGAAGAGGCTACTGTTGTTTATACGTTCATATTTCCGTATACGTAAATGAATCACACTTATTACTGTACAACAGCTCAGGCTTTTCGTCCACGTGCCCTGGCCACAAGCGCCTTCACAGCGTGGTCCTTACGGTCCTCCGCATCCTGCAATTCGGCCTGCATCTTGTAGTACTTCGTCTTGTACAATTCAGCCTCGACTTTCTATTTGAAAACCATTACAAAGAAATCAGTTCACTTTAAAGACTTTATTACTTGCTAAAGCTGACTCATGGTAATTTTGGGGAATTAGGATTATATCTTTTGGATGGTCGACATATTGACTCCATTAGCAAACCTAGGTGAATTTGGGCGTAAGAATAGAATAATTATACTCACTGCCTCCTCACTTTGTTGTCTGAATTTTCTCGAGTTGTGCAATTGCGCATCAATCTGGTCGTGCAAAGATTTGTTCTCCCTGTTGCTATCAGCAAGATCCACTTCGAGATCTTTGCATTTCTTCTCAACTCTCTTCAATCCCTTCTGCGCTTCGATGCATTTTCTGCTCTCCTCCTCCCTTACCGCGTCAACATTTCTGATCTGTTGACGACGAAATCGATTGTTTTTAACATTAACTTCAACTCCAGTATCAACTAGCGACGTTTCAAGCTATCAAAGGCAGAGAGGAAGTTAAGCAGTAGATGTTTTTACCTTCTGTTCGAGTTTTCTAATTTCATTCTTGAATACTTTCGTTCCTATTTCTTCAAGTTCCATCATCTTCTCCTCAAGTTCGCGCACTCTCACCTCGGCCTCTTGTTTTCCCTCTTCCATGATTGTCGCCACTTTCTTAGCTCGCTCCAACTCTCCAGTAATGCGGGTGTTCTTGAAGAACAATTATTCTTGATATAGCCAACATTAGACACGATCAATTGACTTATTAGTGCGGTGGAATTTTCATGTAGCCAATCTTACCCATGTGACAAACTCCTTGGTATAATGAACCAAACATCTGGCCCTTTTTTAATGCTTCGTATTACAATTTATCCCCAGTTTTATTATCTCTCAACATTTTTATGGGTCCTTTCAAGTTTTGTTTCTTTTGAGTCCCCAGGGCCGCAGCAAGCGGGGGCTGGGGCGTGCTTCACCCCAAAAATGTATGAGAGCAATGATATGACACCAAACGTGTTTTATAATATCACCCAATAAATTTGTGTTTCCCAGCCCCTTCCTCTATCTACGACTTTCTACTACAAGTGTTGTGACATGGGGATTCCTCGGACCCTTTCGAGTTTTGCTACATGGGGATTTCGTCGATTTTGACCCCCTCCGCCCCACCGGTAATAAAATAATGTCCCTACCTCGTTGGTGGCTTTGAGAACTTTGTCGTTTGCTTCCTTGAGATCGCTATGTGCGTCCTTTACTTGGTCTTTCAAGAAGAACACCTCATCTTCAACGTCTTTCTTGCTTTCTTCTACTCCTCTCAGTTGCATGGTAACCTCTTTGAGTTGCTCAGTAGCCTCGATTTTGTTCTTCTCGGTCACTTTCAAGGCTCTCTCCACCTCAAATGAAAACAACAAACATATTGAAAAACACCCGTATTTTGTACGACTTCCCTGCTGAGATTAATAGAAAATACTCCCGTGCCACGGGGGGACAAATCGGTGGAACTGGTACATGTTTGACAAAGTCGTGTCTTACTTGATCAAAGCGAGTGTTAATAGTATCTAGCTGCATCCCCAGCTTGTCGGCCTTGTCTTCGGCTGCATTGGCTGCTTTCCGGGCTTCTGCGTGACCTTTCTTCTCTTCTGACGCAACAGTCTCGAACTCCTGTAACAAAAATATAACTTTGCTACCGTAAAATGTACAATTCACTAAGCAAGGCACTGCGATAACGGTAACGGCTATTTCAAATATACACAGTATTGAAGTAAATGCCGATAAATCTGGCGCTTCTCCTCAGAGGCCAATATCACACAAGCGTGCACTCACCTTTATGTCTTGCTGCAATTTTTTCACCATCTTTGACAGGTCTGAAGTTGTCTGAGAAAGAAGGAGGGAGGAACTGCGTTAGAGAGAAAAGGAGGGAGGAAGGGACAAGACTATGTTTTCCCATGCAACCCCTTGGAGCCTACAAACTAGACTGGTTGTATTGTATAACACGTATGTATGCATGCTGTATTACATACGTATTTAGCCTCTTCCAATTGGGCATCAAGCTCATTGACTTGCTCGTCGAGTAATTTCTTAGCTCTGACACTTTCTTGTCGTCCTCTTGTCTCCTTCTCTAATTGACTCTTCAATTCTTCCATCTGATATTGAAGATTTCTCCTACGGAATACAACCAATGCAATTTCAAACTATCGTCACCAAGAGCCTGACAGTGCAATGGAGGAAATCGTAATTGGGTAACGTTGTGTCAGGTTTGTTTGGTTGATTTGCTTGGCACTGATCGGATTGGTATCTGTCGTATTTTTCTGTTTGTTTGTCCGTCCTGGGTTTCTTTTGTTACTAACTTTTTTATTTGTTGTCTGTTTGTTGGTGTTTGTCTGTTTGTGCTTACCCAAGGCTGTCGGAATGATTTTGACATCGAGAGGGGAGAAGGGGGAGGGGGGCTGTGAGCAAATAGGGGTATCCAGGGGCATGCTTCGGGAGAAATGTTTAAACCACGGTTGTGTCCATCCTGGAAATGAGTCCACCGGTTGTTTCCATCTTGGAAATGAATCCACCGGTTGTTTCCATCTTGGAAATGAGTCCACCGGTTGTTTCCATCTTGGAAACAACCATGGAGTTGAAAAAAGTTATCCATGTTGCTACTTGCCTGATTGCATCATGTTCGTCTTTGGCATTGAACAGCATTCGTTCTGCTTCTTGTTTCGATTTGCTCAGTTCATCATGAAGTTGTTGGACTCTTTTCTTCTCAACTGTCAACTCCGCTTCAACTTCCTTGAAATTAAGAAACCAACCAAACATTGTATAGCGACCAGTATTATATGAATGCAATGTATGCGAACCAAACCACTGACTACACTGACATTGATGATGATAAAAGGTAACCACGTGAAGTATATGTATTCATATTCTGTCTGATTAGCCTACCTCAACAATCAGTTGCAAATCATCTCTTTGCGACATTAATTGCTCGTTTTTCTCTTCCATATGATCGATTCTTCTGCTTGCATCAGCATATTTTTCTGCCACGTCAGCAAGTTTCGCTAAAGAGGTAAGCTATTCAATTGAATCACCTACTCCTTAACTATCGATCCTATACAGTAGCCTTTGAGTCTGGCATGTGCTAAACTCATTACTTGTTATTACATGATGCATGTTACATGCTGCGTCACTTGGATTCGAATATTTTTTGTATTTACAGGTCGAATCCTGTTCAAGGCGTTTGTTTACGAATGCTTGAGACCTCACCTTGCAAAGTTTTTGCTTCTGGTCGAAGTTGCTCGAGCTCCTTTTGCTGTTCTTGGTTTAGCGTTTCAAGTTTTGGAATCTAAAATGAAATCATGTCGACAGAAAGGTGAGAATCTATATCAATTGGATTTAATTTAACACCATCACCAGCTCCATCATTAACAACTTATTTAGCTTCAATTTCTAAGAATTTTTTGAGTCACGCCACCCCTTTACCCCCAATTATTCTCATTTCTCTACACAAATTCTGCTACCATGGGTACATTTGATATCAACTGTACGTACACTCCCCATCCCTCATCCCACATCTCGACTTACCTCAAGTGCCAGCCTGTTAGCATTCTGCTTTGAGATATCCAGATCAGTTGACAATTTGTCATTTTTGCTTTTCACTTCCGTCAACTGTTGCTCTGACACTTTGACCTTGCTCTTGAGTACAGTACCCTGTTCTTCTGCCTGCAACGCCGACAACCAATCAAATGTTTGTTAGTAAATTTGCCAAGCCAATCAAACCCTGATTGGTTGATTTTATTCCTGAGATTAGAACTTTTACTCGTTGTGACTCTACACCCTTTCACCGTAACAACTTTGCTATTTAACTGCTACTGTGGAACCAAAAATTTATCGACGCTATTTAGACTTTTGATCACTTTCACATCACATGTCTGTATACATTTTGGGTACTGATCTGTTGTTCGGAACTTTTGACCGTGTGCTTATTCATTAGTGCCGGGTGCTTAATCGAGTATATACACTACGCTGTACCTCGGTTGTCTTGTAATCTACGATTATTTGTACTTACGTTGGCAAGGTTCACTTGCAATTCATCAATTTCAATCGCCATGCGGTTCTTTGTCTTCTCCAAATTGGTCGCTTTGAGCTCAAAGTTGCGAAGAGAAGTCTCCGTCTCGACCAGTTTGGCTGTCAACTTACGTCTTTAGAAAAGTAAAGTAAGCAAAATGTGTATCGAAATCATGAGTCAGAGCAGAATAAGTTAAGACAGAAGTGTAATCAGATGTAAAGCATACCGTAATGCTTCGATTAAACACCCGGGGCGTTTATTAATTTCTTTGATATTTTAGGGGGCTTTTATTCGATGGGGGCGTTTAAAAGAGGGAGGCGTTTAATCGAATTACGGTACTTACTCAAGCGAGGTGGAACTGAATAGATCATGGTTGATTACAAAGGTAAAATGGACGAAATGAACAGGATAGGATTAAATTGAGTGCGATAGGGTGGTGACATAAATGTGGAGAGGCAATGAAATGAAAAGGTAGAAGCTGGAATGGAATGAAATTTGTTCTGTTTTATATACCTGACTTCATCAAGCTCTTCAGATTTGCTTGCTACATCCAATTCGTACTTTGATCTCCAAGCTTTAACATCGTCTAAAGCTTTGGCCAACTTGACCTCGAGGCTATCTATCAACGTGGCCCCTTTTTCAAGACGATTTTCGGTTGATGTCAGGTCGCGCAATGCATCTTGGAGGTCGTGGAAATTTTCTTGCTTCATCTACGTGAAAATTTTAACTCTAGAAAATGTGCTCTGTTTCTTGCAGGAAAAAACATAAATTATATGCCAGGTACAGAGAATATGCGCTATTTTGTGCTTTCACTAACGAAGGGGTATGTTTGCAGAAGAATTGGATGTAATTTGAGGCAATATATTCCTGTTATCACCCACTTATTGTTCTTACCCTTGTTTCTCCTTCCAAGCTGATTTTAGTTTTCCTTAAATCATCTTCAAGTCCTTTCACCGACTTTTCCTGACTCTCTATTCTCATTTCATATCCATCGATCTGATTGGTCAGCTTTGTCAAGTCTTTCTCGTGAAGCTTTTTGAATGTTTCCAGCTCAGTAACCTTGTGCTCCAAAGACTGTGCCTAGAGTTTAGATTTGGTAGAATTTTCTTAGCAGTAGCATAACAAATTCCCAGCCTGGTGAATCCCTTATTCTGTCGCTATACGTATAAAATATACATTCGTGTTGGACTTTTAGAAACATGTCTATTCACACTTTTACCGCAAGTCCTCGAATAAGCCCCCACCTCGGAATGAGCCCTCCCCTCGAATAAGCTCCCATTCTGATAATCATTTGCATTTACGGTAATAGACTTGATAAATTTAGATAATAGTTTTGTTTTTAACCTTCAATTTGTATTCGTTTGCTTGGCTTTCTAGAGTTCTGTTTTGCTTTTCCAAACTCTCCTGTAATAACGAGAGAAAAAATCGTTTTCATTGTTGAGAGTAGTCATCAATACATGTCAGTAGTCAGCAATGCATTAAGATGCAAGGTATGACGTCATGAAAATCATGCCCAATCTCTTCATAAACAAACCTTTGATCTGGTTAGGCCCGAGGCTTCAGACGACAATTCGCTGCATTCGTCAGCCAAAGCTGTTTTCTCCTTATCCAATCTGCGTTAGATACAAAGATTTCATTTAACCTGTCGCTTCTGTTTGAAAACTGCGAATTTACAGCGCGTGCGCTTATTACTTGCTTCATACGTTGATTGCTTCGTTGGACAAATATTCATTGCCATCTAGTTTCAGATTTATTCTAAATCTGTGACCATGTTCTATTCAAATCCCGTGTTGAATTTTCAGCATCCTTCCTTTCCCCAAACAACGACACACTAATTTAGATCAGACTGGCCAATGCTTTGATGCGAGAAGTGTAAGTACAGAATAGATACAATTTTAAATACGATCCTATACTATTTCGCCACTCAATTAATTAACCATACTGTTTGATGGGTTTATTTCCATGTGGATTTGTCCGTATATGTGTAACTTGTACAACATGTGTAATACACTACACATGTAATACACCACACATGTTTATTCCACATATTTAAAGACTACTCACTTGGCTTTTGCCCGTTTCTGTGCTTCGACCTCTTCTTGCAGTTGGATGATCTGTTGATTGTAGGTGTTTTTTATTGCTGTCAAGGCATCTTCATGATCTCCATTCATGTCCCTCATTGCTGTTTTCAGTCTCTGAATCTCGTCTTCTCTCCTTTTCGCAACCTGATCACGTACATAAAACACAGAAAAACAAGATGTATACGCAGGCCAATAATAGTTTATTGCGTGCACGACATTGGGGCTTGAGTACAGCGCCTTTTCATGAACTGCTATCGCAAGCATTAGCCAGGTATTAATGAAGATAATGCACTGAATCTTGCGTTGTTCACGCAACAATACTGCTTACAGTTCATCCCCTATCTTTCACGCAAGCAACAGTTTAAGCTTTTAAGGCTTTTGAATGAAGTCAGACTAGTGATCAATGCTAATAAATTACATTTTATTCTGCTGTACTTGTTCTAAATCAGCTGTTTTGTATCTAATTTGTGCTGGGGGCGTCGGGGGAGGGTGAGGGGGCTCTATGCTTTCAACCTTTGAAACTCTTTGAGATGTTCAATCGACAATGCTGTTTGTTTTCCCTCAAACACATAGATCGTAGATGGCCTGAGTTGTTGCATCTCTTTCAGCTGAAGGACTGAAACTGGATATTATCTAAGGCGTTTTTAGACAAGTGAACTACCATTGCATGTACCTTTGAAGCATTGGTACCTCCTGCTTCTTCTAATTGATCTTGCAAGAGGTCGACCTCTTGCTGCAGCTCTTGGCATTCTCTCTCCGCCTACGATTATCAATAACAAAGATAATAAACATCATCATCATCATCATCGTTATTATCATTTATAGTCTCTCCTACCTAATGCTTAGAGCCTCTTCACTGAAAAGAGGCTCTACTTATTGTCCCGTTCGTCATGTGTTTAATTTTGATTCTGCTTTGTGAAGCTTAAGTCTTTTCTTTTGGATTTGCGCTAAAGCTCTTGTCTAATGTCCTTACTCATACGATTTTAGGATCTCAGATTCAACGTATGTATCCTTATATGGCTGTAATACCATGGCGTTAAGCGGAGTGTATATCCAAACATAGCATATTTGTCCAACCCAGCTAGTCTTACGTCTGGTTGGAATAGATGGGGTATTGGAATGAAAAGCCATGCTTTTGAAAACTCTGAATTTTACTATTTAACAATCCGTTTCAGTATCATCTCTAATATATAAGAGTTATTCAATATCATCACAAGGAAAGGTTATCTCCGTGTTTACTACTTCCAGGGCTTTCGATTTGACAAACAGAATAAATGAAACTATATTGATTACAATATGTTTGACATTGGGTTTGTTTACAGTCAGTGTATGGCAGATGTATACAGTTCAATTAGAATTCAACTTACAGCTGAACGACTGCTCTTTTCTTCTTCCAGTTCGCTTTCCACATCTGATAATCTTGACTAAAAATGAATCACGTATTATGAACCTCCAGGTGAAAACGTAAGATTGAATCTCTGTCTGATACTCAACTACTTTCAACATCAGCTACAGGTTGAAATGGTTGGCAGTCTTTCTTTCTCAGAGTCATTTTCTATTCTGTATCATTTCTTTTATGCAAGATTACAGAACGTCAGCCTGGTCTATCAACTTTTAATTATTTAATGTTTCGTTTGATTCAGCCAGAATTCTCTTCAATTTTGTTTACAGCGTCATATGAAGCGCTGAAATGGGGATTTCCTTCAGAAAATTCATATTGAAGAATATGGAATAATTGGAAACAAACCTTGATAAGGGACAGTTGATAAGATAGCCCTTTTTCGTCTTCTTTTTTCACTCTGATTGGCATCTTTGCATTGGTATTCTTGCTGCTGGTTATGAAAAACTCAGGATTTGTTGAAAATATCGAAATGTAACACCTGAGTCACTCACTCGACAGTGTTACAAGTCTACTGAAGTATTTTAATCCCCCTTTAAAACCAGTCTCGAATCTTTATAATTCCTTATTATCCAAGGGAGTGGTTTTGTTGTAAAATGGAAACAGTGTGCTTGGCTCCTTTTCTTTGGGCTTTTTTAAAAATGGAAATCAGGATGTTTCCTGTCAAATCTCAACTCAATTCCTCTTATGTTATGTTACTGTTGCCTTTGTACACTGTATATTGTATATGACCAATATTTTGACATTGGCTTTCGTTCTAAGCTCATGGTCATACTCTTTTACCGAGAAGCTGATGTAATTTGAAGCAGACATCATTTTGACAACTTTTTTCTGGAAGGCAGAGGGACATCTATGAGACATAAGACACTCTTTGCACGTTGAGTCGTATTGCAGCAATGTCTATGACATTGTAAAAAAGGCTTGCATTTGTTGTCTTGTTCCAAGTAATTACGATGAGGGTCATTGTGTTCACTCCTCTCAATGAAAGGGCATTGGAGCACCAAGAAAATTTCTAATAGGATATAATAGTTTGTCTGTTTTACACCCCCCCTCCCTCCCTCTCTCAACCCTCCTTCTCTCCATATTTGTGACGGATCTAATGCTTTTGCCTATTCTAATCACCTCTTTCAACCAGCTCTTATTCCACTCCCTTTCTTCACCCCCGTCTACCCCCCTCTCCACCCCCCATCTCCAACCTCTTCTCTTTCCACTCACCCTCTCTCTTTGTTTTACCATTCCTTTACGTTTATCCAAATTATCAACCCAAGCATGCGAGGTTTATTTTTGAAACACGCTTATTTGTCAAATTTGTTTACCTATATTTTCTAATGACGTGGCACTTGTTAATATCTACCTCACGCAAGAACTTTAATGTTACTACTTATATGCGTCACTGTCGGCTCTTCCTATTTGAATGTTACTTATCAGAGAGATTTCTGATTTACAATTAATCCTCTTCATACCCAAAGTCAAGCCAATTCATTTTGAACATAATCTAATTAACTTGAACCGTGATCATGGCTTATCTTCTTTCACATCATCTTCATGTATCGTTTCAAAAATAGTCCCTGGCAGGCAAATCAACAACCTCAGTACTAGCTTCATTATTTCTCTTAGTGCTTTATTCATCTATTCATTTACACCCCCTGACTTGAGGCAATTGGATGCCATGTTTCCTACGGATAGATTTATTTCCACGGGGGTGTAGTATACGGCAGACTTTGATTGCATAATGGACATCAGCAGATAGTTATGTGTTTTTAGCTTTTTGGTATTTTCCTGCCCCGACGGTCAACAACCCCGGCACCCATTACAAATGTCATCATGCTAGGCATCATAGTCACAGACGCGCCAACGCCACCCTGTAGTAGAAGGGCATGTAATGGCTTCACATATAATAACACATTCATAAGTAGAATAGGTAAAGTATGTCTGTATAACTGTGTTCAGATGGTTAGATGAAAGACTATTAGACGAGCTGATCTTAATTGATAAGGACGTAGCAAACCGTATCTAATCACATGGTGTCTGCGCTTCATTTCTAGTTGAATTTAAGACGTTAGAGGGCCACGTATCGGGATAATTACACACTGTAGTGCAAGGAATGGTAAGAAATTTTTATGGTATTTTGAGCCTGTTTTGAAGCTAGAAAACATATCACTGCTGCATGCAACAGTTGCTGTTTAATTCGTCAGTCTTTCATTCTGATATCAATCCGGATTATCCGGATTGTAATTAGCATAGGATTTAATTATGTTGTTGTTGACGCCCTGGTTTTTTCTCTCAACAGATGTCCCTGATGCATCCTGTACCATTGGCCGTCTGTTTGGAGCAATCTGACATTGACAGAGCAAGACGAAATTCGTGCCAAAATGGAGACTATTGAAGAGGAACCAAACGTCTTGAAGGTATTTGTTAAAAGATAATGATTAAAACTCTCTGCTGTTGTGTCTCCATCTCTGTATTTTCACGTAGCGTATTGAAACAGATATAACGACCCTGAACTTGCGACAGGTTCTCACCTGTCGCAAGCTCAGGGTCGTTTCAGTTCTCGCACACAAACCTTTTTGTTTCCCTTTAACATCCTCATTCAAGCAGCATAAGTATCACCCTAAATCTTCAGAGAAAGATAACTGCTTGTCAAGCTGCACAACTGTTTAGGAATTGGCTGGCACATCTGTTGTTTTATTTATCTGTTATCGCTTGTGAATCGTTGAGAAAGTTTTAAAAAACCACACCCGAACCACCATTAGTGCAAGCACACTGTCAACAACTCAGGTTATATGACATGGGGCAATTAGTTATAATTATTGAACTTTTCCCTCAAACAGGTTCGCCTTGCCGAAGTTCAGCATGAATTGGACAAGGAGAAGAGATTGAGAAACAAGGTTTTGTACTCATTGTTTATCGTTTTGAAAATTACCCTGCTTTGCTCTTCATCCTTGCATTGTAATGTGAAATGTATGCTAGTTTCAACAGATCATTGTTGATACTTATTTGTCTGTGATTTTCTTGCAGATTGAAAGATATTGCAATGAGAATCATTGTGGATCGCAACACGAGCAGGGCGTGCCCCCAGACTCAATTACCTGGGAGGTGAGTAGTCAATACAGTATTCAAACAAACACAGTTACTCTACACTGTAGGTTATTTTGCTTTTCAACGTACCAGCTGAATATGCAAAGGGTGAAGTGAATGGTTAAAAGCATTTAAAGTCCCTTCCTTTATTTATCATTCAAGGACTACTAATGCATACTACTTTGCCCATTTTGCTAATAGGGGTTGGCCAATCACATCACAGAGTTTCTATTGCGTCATCCAAAATACTGAATGTTGATTGGATGATTGCAACATGTAAACATATGAATTCATCATTAACTGAAATTCAGGATTATGCTTTACTTGCATTGGTTCAGATCTTAAGCATTCTAACCTGTTTACCATCCCGCACTCTGACACACTGGAGTTTTTTTATTTCCCATTGAAACTCAACACAGGACGTTATGTCACAGGTGTTCCCAACCAACAAACTCACTGTTAAAAGTCCATTGCACGACTGCAGTGAATGTAATATGTTTGGATCTGACCTCCTAAAAATTGACTCTATTGCATTCATATTCAACGGTATTTTAAGCCTTCCAGGGGGTGACAAATGACATTACCTGTCTCTTATCACCCTATCTACGTTTGTGTTTTAGATGTACCGCAAACGAGAGACCGAAGTTGCGAAGCTGCGAACCAACATTGAACTGGCGATGAATTCTCACGAGCAAGCAATGAACCTCGCCAAATTGCAGTTCACCCAAGAGCTGGACCAGCTTCAAATGGAAATAGCATCATTAAAAAACACCACCCCAACTGGCAATGCGTAAGATGAACATTGTTGTTATTTGTTACACCGCCTATTTCGTTGCACCCAAGTCGAGATGTGACAAATCCTATGAGAACTTGTAATTATGATGGAATTCAGATGTAACCAACCTTGAATGGATTGAAAATTTCGTTTTGTCATTTATCAGGAGCCCATAAATTGAGTTAAAGCCACCCAGCCGTACAGCAGTGGCTCTCCCTCTCTCTCTACGTGCCGTGTCCAGCCAGGACGTAGGTGATCGTGGTTCTCCATAGCTTCCTATCCCTACTTCTTTCCATCAATTCTTGTTTTGATGCCATATTTCTTTCTGGTAGTTGGTACCCTACCCATTTGCTTAGACTTTCCAAATATGTAAGACTTTCCAAATATACAGCAGTGGCATAGATGTTTAATTTACCTTTCTGAGAATTTTTTTTATCGACAGTTTGCTAAATCCAGGGTAACGTATGTCCTCAAGTATTTCAAAGAGCCAAATGTTTTTACCAGCAACTTTGTTCTCTATAGCGAGGGTGTGGTTATATCGAACTTCCACTGTAATTACGTAATGTATGATATTCATATTGACGTCACAGAACTCATTGTTTGTGCACTGAGTGGTAATTAAGCTGATGCTAAGGTGTGCTTTTGTGTTAGCGTGTATTACCCATAATTATCATGATCTATAGCTCCACGTATCTCTTTCTTTTTACAGTTTAAACTCTGCTAGATTACACCTTGTTAAGTACGCATCTCAAACTATACTTGGCACACCTTTTCTGTAAGTTACACACCATTTATTGTGCAACCTTCTCCTTTTATCCGTTACCCTCACCTCCCTAGTTGCAACATAATAGCACACCTGAGCAAGCAACAGACAGGGCCGCACTTTATACACTAAGGCCGTGGGCTTTTAATGTGTTCAATAACGTGAGTGCCTGTCATGCCTTTAGAGGCCATAGGCTTTTAGAAATCACACTGTATGATTGCTGTGGAAAGACTTCAGGCCGTGGGCTTTTAAATCCTGCCTTATTCAGAATGCTGAATAGAGGTACACGCAATGCATGTTCATTAAACGCCCACGGCCTTGAAGCTTATAGATATATTCCAGTGTGGCCCTGGCTGTAGAAGCTCAATCATGTGCTCAATTTATTATTTTTTCTTTCAATTGTGAAAAATGCATTGTTGAGGCAATGCCACGAGAGTACCATAACCCATACTCGTGTTGCGAATACAATTTTATGTGGCAGTGTTTTTTAAAGCTGTTCTTTTTTATTTCAGTCCAAGTGAAGGCGGATCTATTACAACGATCGAAGAGACTTTTTCAACCAGGAAACTTGAGATTGAGTTGGATGAACTAAGGCAGCAAAAGGTATGCTTATGGCTGCATGTGTATCATAGCAATGTATTCATAGTATTCATAGTAGTATATATAGTTAAAATGCTGTTTCGGGCAAATAACCTATTTTATGTTTCTTATTAAAAAAGTGGGTGTAATATATCTTTTTATTTTCCAAAGACAAATTGTTTGTGCCTGCTTCCTTTGGAAATCGATTGATTATGGCTGTTTTTATTTACGATTTGTGCATTTCTTTCTAACAGTTTCAAATAAACGTTTTTATTTTCACAGGTTAATCTTGAGTATGAAGTGAAGCGACTACGAGTTCGTCTCAGTGAAGAATCAAAGGTATAAGCTTTTGATAATTTAAATCAGTCAGAAATTCAGTGCCTGTGCTTGTAACCAACATGCCACATTACACACTGATGTATTACCCCTTATAAACTTTCATGCCAGGTTTTCATACCCTTCATGTTTTCGTGCTTATAACAATTACCCTGCCAAAATGAGTAATCCTTGGGGGCTGACACATTTTCGAGGGTGCGCTGAAAAATTTGTGCACAATAGCTTGATAGCTTGGAAGCATTGTCTTCATGCATTGAACTACAAAACAGTTGGCTTATTCGCCAACAGAAACATAATAATAGGAAAGTAATTTGAAGTCAAGATATTTTAGTCAACATCATTTCTTTCCTGGCCTGGTACAATCCTGAGTTTTTGCAATCATTTAATACAGTAAGACACCGCAATTAAGAAGCGGGCTTTTTAGGTTCAGCTTTATTGTTAGCAACAATGGATTGTTTTCTATTATTTTTCTGGAAATATGAAGTTTGTTGCAACTGGTTTTTATTTGTACCGTCTTCCATATCTTAAAATATTTTAGCGAATAAAAATCAGTTACGTGAAAGATTGTTATAACGTTTCGGGCTTGACCCGTTCGCTAAATTATTTTATTGTATCAATAATAGTTACATACGCAACTTCGATATATTCCATATCTTAGCTCGTAGATCAATCTCTCGGCGCTGATTGGTTCTTTTCTAATGTTATATCGTGTCTCCGTTTTATCCGAAGGCAAAGGAAACCTTTGCAGAGCAGTTGAAAGATGCCACAGTTCAACTTGACGACTTGCACAGGGAACTAGACCGAGAACAGAGTGCAAGGAATGAGTTGAAAAAGAGTTTGAAAAATGCTGCTGCCGAACTAGACGAATGGAATCGTCGATATTCATCCGGGGCTTTGAAAGATGCCTCCAATGAACCAGCCGCAATGTGAGATCCTTTCTTTCTACTTGCTCGTGTCTGTGATTCAGTCTGTCGCTTTGTAGCTGCCATTGCTTTCCGGTTAACATCAACTCAGGTGCAGTCATGTGTGACCTTGTCCCTGAGTTGATAAACTGGTTTTGCTTAAACATCACTTTACACATAGCCTAGTCACCCAGTAATAATGTTTGGGCGCATTTACTTGACTCTGGGTTTGGCTTTGTTTCTGGTGATAGCTGTCTTTAGATGACCCACGTGGTTTTAACGGGGTTTTTATCAAATATGGCCTTATGCTTGATGTCACCTTTGCGTGACCTTACCAGAAACTTAATCTGAACCTTGGTCCTTGACCTTAACAGAAACTCAATTTGAACCTTCTCCATTCTAATTCAGGGATGTGATTTCAGGCTTGTTCGCATTACCTTAAAACGTGACTCTAAACCTTTTTCAAATGTGTTGAGATCTTCGCTTCTTGTAATCTATTCGCAATGTATAGTTGATTTATGAAATTGTTTTTGATTCATTTCTGCAGGTCTCAACGTCGATTGAGTTTGAAGATGCAGGAAGTCGACGAAGCAATCCAAAAGGCTGAGTCAGCATCACTGACGATGGCCAAGGTTAAGACACTAGACATCACAACACAAGATCAACAAGACCTTGTACTTGTCAGCCTTGACAAGGTATACGAATTGAGCAAACACTGCCACAAACATCACTCTAACACACTGCCACAAGTAATAAATGCCCGGGGCGTTCAAGTGGGATCTTAGATCAAGGGAGTGGCGTTTATTTGAGAAGTTTAGATTAGCTATCGACCAACTCGCATTTACTTGCAGCACTTATGCCAGAGTGATTCTTCAATTAGATAATTGATAGATGCTTTCGAACTCAATACATACTGTGGAAAGAGGGTTTAGTGAGAGTGCCATTTTTATGCGTTACAAAATATGCCACCCTTACTGCATGAAGAAGATGCGAATTGATGAAGATTGTTGTTTTTCTGTTTTTTCAGGGAAGAAAAGGGAGATCAGCCGGCTTTACGCTGGAGCAAGAGCTTCAAGAGTTCAAGATCAAGTTTGCGGATTCTGAGCAGCAACTTGGTATCTGGAAGAAGAAATTCGAAGAACAAGGCTACTTGAAAGACAGTTTAGAAGAAGAGTTGGAAATTAAAATCTCTCAGGTTTGTACAGCCTGGCCCTGATTTTCTCACATGAATATGCAGCAAGTACAGTTAAGTTGCCCACGGTTATTTCTTTCGACAGAGAAGCCCGCATACAAGGGTCTACAAATTGTGCATCGGGCTATTGTTTCTTCTATTGTTTTGAGCAGAAGTATCATTCTAAAGGCTCTTAATCCATTGGTTCTTATACTCATTCTTGTACTGTATTGGAGGTTATTTTTGACTAGATGTATATTATACTGTCAATTGGTTTAAAGGGTCAAAAGTCTCCAATGCTGAAAAGATTGTTATATGTTAGGTTTCTTATACTGTATCGTTCAAGAGAAACAAGTGTTTAGTTCCAACACTGGGGGTTTTGTTTTATTGAGGCTCGTCATCTCGAGACTGTAATATATTAGAATTTATCGCACTTTCTTGGTGAACATTGAATTTGGTATGGTTTAGTCGCAACTGAAAATTGTTAATCGTGCTTCTTTGATTTTATTTAGATTAAGAGTTGGAAGAATACATGCCACGAGTTGAAAGATGAGTTGAAGGAGATGGAAGTTGTGAGGAAGGAGAAAATTGTTCTCGAAGGTATGGAAGACATACCCACTGGCTGGTATTGATTCTGATCTGGTTGATGCATCAATACCAATCAGAGTTTGTAATAAGTGAAACTATTCTTTGCAGGTCAAGTCAAGGAGATGACTGTTGTAGTAGAGCAAGCCGAAGGTCTTGAGAGAGAATTGCAAATGCTCAAGTCTGAATTTGCAGAAGAGAAAGATCAATTGATGGTATGATTGTTTGTTTATGTTTTTATTGTTAATAAAGTGGAATTCAAATGCAACGACATTGAAGATTCTATTGCATGTTACAGTGGAGTCCCGCTGTAATGAACCCCGCTTATAACGAACTTCCCGCTATTACGAACTAAAACTCCGGTCCCTTCAATTCTGGGAAATAAATCCTACTGTAAATGCTCCCTGTATAACGAACCCTGGATATAACGAACTCTCGTTATTACGAACCACACTTCCGATCCCCTGACCAGAAATACCCTCGATATAACGAATTTTGGAGAAAACCTATCGCGAAGGGTGAAGTTTTTCAAGCTCAAGGGTGAAGTTTTTCAAGCTCTGGATGTACTTTAAACACTGAGCCTTTTTTGTGTGGAAATAGGGAACGAAATGCGAAGAAGATCAATTCCCTCTCGAAATTATATGACGTAGCAATGAGAAACAAAAAGGAACAAAAACATATCACTGATTTTTTTGTTTAACAGAGCAGAAAGAAATAAAAGTAGATAAAATAGAAATAGTAATTAAAAAATTGACATCAAGTGGTAATATCGACTTTGCTTTGTGATGTTTCATTGTTAAACATGTTTGAGCGTTTTTCCTGTTGCAATCTATCAGAGCAATAACTGTTGTCATCCTGTAAACTGTTTTTTGGAACAATGTAGTGTGCCATTTAAGCGCGAATACTTGAGGGAGGGTCCAACAGACATTCTGGTCCATTTGTGTTTGGAATTCAACATAAAAAATGTCCCTTCTGTACAACGAACTCCCGCTATTGCGAACTATTTTCTCGGTCCCTACAGAGTTCGTTATAGCGGGATTCCATTGTATGTTTGTTTGGCTGGTATAAACCGATGATAAATTTTCTTACGAAGCCGATTAAGAGGACAGATATTTAGCTCATTTTGACAAGAATATCTTCACAAGGGGAACCTTGCTTTGTTGATGTTGTTATAATGCATCAATATTTTATTATTATGACAAGATTCTGATTTGCATATGCAATTGTTTTCCAATATTTTACTCCTAATCTTTGCTGTATCAAAAACTATGGAAATGTATATATTTTGGAGCATTTCAATACTTCTGAGCTTGGAAGATCTCATTTTTTTTATTTTTTAGGCTGAAATCTCGGAGCTTGATACGGCTCGCAAGAACCTCTCTGAGAATGCTGACGAATTGAAACAGAAGATATCTGAACTTGAGTCACAAGTCGAAGACCTCAATGCTGAGAATGAGAACTTAAGCCAGAAATTGGAAATTGCAAGGTCTTCACTAGATCTTCAAGGACAGGTGAGAATACATTCACACCTTGTCATTGCTGATTTATCTATTGATACAGGATGGGGAATTGAACCTATGATTACCCAGGACGATGAATCGAACCTATGATTACCCTGTAGTTAGGTTTGCTGCTGGTTTGCTTTGCAGGGAAAGTCTTCGTTGGAACAGAAAGTGCACAGTTTGAATGCGAGACTGGTTGAGATTCAGGGGAAGTACGTGAATGAGCAGCAAGAAAAGCAAGAACTCAGACGAATATTCAGAGAGTCGACAATTGGAGTTGTACAATTGAAAGCCAAAATCGAATGCGAACGAATTAAAAGCACCGAGGATTATCACGCATTAAAGTAAGTCAGATGAAAAATGTTTTTAATTATTTTATAAATTTTATTTGAATTTTTGCATTTCGAAAGTCAAGGGAATTCTATTTGAATTGTTGAAGTTTAGTGTTATCGATAATCGGACCCAAGCTTTGGTTAATCCGAGGGGCACAAAAGTCAAGAGAGATAACAATTAAACAGCAGTTGTTTTATCAAACTTCAATTGCATCTCATCCATAAGGGCAATTGCTACTTTGCTGCTAGGTTTATGGACTTATAGTGTCACCCTTTAATTTTCTTGGCAATTCAGTGCCAAACCAACCAAACGTCGAAAGTTTGTTAATGGGTAATGCAGATAAATTGCTTGTTCTTTCAGGGAGACTCTGATTTCACGACTTACAATGACTGAGGAAATTTTCACCGAAGCTCAAAACAGAGCAAGAAGAGAATTAGTGGTAAGAACATTGACGATTTTACACTTTGATTTAGGGCGCTGTAATCCCCGTTTATAATCTGTTTGGGTCATTGATAAACTGTAGTTGTTATTAAAATACCGGGTTCTGTCTCTCGTAGGTGAATCAGCAATCTCGTCGAGCTAGTGTTGGGCTTGTGCCCATGCCTCCAGCCATACCAGACAAAGAAGAGTATGAAGTACTGGAGTGGAAGGAGAAATACAACGAAATATGTCGAGAAATTGAAAATGCGGAGGATGAAGTAAAAGTCATGGCTGCACAGGTATAACACTCTCTACTATCAGCTCGTAATCAAATGTCCTTAAAAATAATTCGTTCTCTGCTTAGGTGTAGAATACATCTCTACCAGTTTATTAAACATATTTTCCTTCTTAACTATGAGATTTTCACGCTTTTTCTGCTTAGATGTAAATATTTCTCCTCCGTCAGAATGTTTCTCTGTCAAGCAAGGTTTTACATCTTGATTTCTTGCTCATCATTCTAGGTCGAGAGACTTCAGTGTAATGCAGACCAAACAAGTGAAGATTTGAAGTCAGTTGTAAAGGAGAAAGAAATTTTACATGGTGAAATATTAAAACCTTCATGACATTTGCATTCTGTTTTATCTTTCTGATAATTTTAGTCGTATCTTTATTTTGGATGTGATCAATGTATTCTTATTCTATTTTCATCATGAGTTTCTGTTTTTTTCTGTAATAATTTCATTTTTCTTTTCGATAGATGATTTTGAAGCGGTCGCAACGGAGCTCGACGCTGCCAAAGAAGAAATTTCAAATTTGAAGGAATACAACGATGGCTTGAATAGTGAAATTGTCAAATTCACAAACACCATCAAAGTAAGAAACTTTTTAACATGCTTCTATCCCCTGTCATAATGAGTAGTGGCAAGACGTACCTAGTGCATATTATCATATTTCACGGGTGTTATGTAGGAGGCATGATAATGCCCATTTTGTTTTTGTAGGAGATGGAGACAGCTTTTGACGAAGATACGAATGCGAGGTTGATTGACATCAACGAGCTTAAATCAGCAAATGAAGACTTAAAAGATGCGCTGGAAATCGTTTCAAAAGAAGCTGAAAATGCAAAGTACATGCTTTCATTTAATATTTTATTTTCTCATTGAGCATTTCACTTTTGATTCTTCATTTTTCGTACGTTAAGTACCAAGCCGATCCTTTGTGAACATTGTCGGAAGAAGAATTTGTGGATGCTTTCAGATTTGCTGATTTGTTCTTGTTCAATGCATTGTCAGATTCATTTTTTTCCGTTTACTTTCAATGATTAGTAGAATAATTTCATTTAAAGAAGAACTGACAAAGTTCATGTTTTTAGGGATGAGCTACAAGCAAAATCTGACAGATTGAAAGAAGTTTCGAATGAATTAGAAACACGACGATTGGTAAAATTGTTCATGTCTTCTTTCAGCCTATTTGTAGTCTTACAATTTTTATTTGAATTTAATAATGAAAATGTTGGGAAATTTTGTTTGCTTAATTTGTTTCTTCACCTTGCAGGAAAAGGAAGATTTGACAAAAAGCAACAGGGACTTGGAGTGGAAACTCAAGGTAAACAATTTCTATTTGTTTCAGAAATTTTCCATTTTTGTTCATCGTTTCATTTAGATTCTCTTTTTCGGGTACTTTTCGTACCAGAAACCATTTCTTTACAACTTGGAAACTTTGTGTCGTCAATAGCAGATTTTAAAGGTATTGATATATTAAGATACTATTGTTTCTAGAACAAGGTGATTGCACTGGAAGAAGAGTCGAAATCACATAAAGAAACCGATGCTGAGTTGATTTCAGCTGAAAAGAAAATAAAGGAACTCGTGAAATCTTTAGAAGAGTCCAGAGAAAAGGTTAATTTTATATTGTCTGTAAATTTATAGGCTTTAATTGGTAAACACCGCTCTAAGTTTACAGTCGGTGATTACTCTCAGCAACAACAAATCAAGTTTTGGCAACTTAGAATAGCAACTCGATTAAGTAAACTTTTACAAGACCCAATGCAAGTCAAGTGGTTTGGCTTGCATCGGGTCTTCTGCAAGTATTTGAACAAGGACATTACTGCTTGGGTTCTGAAATCCCATTAATAGCGTTTTTCTATTGCATACTGTTTCTAGGAGGCTGACTCAGAGATATTGGATGAGCTTCGTCAAAAAGTAAAGGTATGAATCTCACTATTAGGTCTTTTAGTAAAGTCTTTTCGCTATTAGGTCTTTATTTTAGTAGACATTTTCTGTAAACTGACCACAGTTTACAGATCACAAAATAAGACTCTATTTATGTTACAGTGTGAGTTTTTTTCCAAAATTGCTCAATTAATCCAGTGCTTTATACACCGATTTGTAATTTAGCAATCAGTGAGTTGATTCACTTGTGTGGCTGGCAGTAAAATGTCTGAGATAGCAAAGTGTCAAGTCCAGTAAAGTAATGTGCTTTTAATGAAAAATGACGGTCACAATTACAAAACTTGCAAATTAAAATCTATTAGCGTTGTTGATGTTGTAATGATTTGTTGTTGTTGTGATTCTAGGATCTGAAAAGCAGAATAAAGAATGAGAAAGATAATCGTGATGAAGTTGAAGAGGAACTTGGAAGGATGAAGACCAAATTGAAAGATGCGAAAGCCCAAGCAGAGGAAGCATTACTGGCTAAAGAAGAGGTATTTTCATCTTTAAATAAATTACTAATAATGAATTCACATTGCAAAGAGAATTGGACATTTTTCGCAAAGATGAAGACAGATTTCTTTTCGATTCTGTCGGTTTCATGGTCAACTACTTACAAATGTTTATTTTTGAATGATAATGCAGGAAATTAATGAATTGAAGAAAAGTAACAAAGATGCCATAAAACAAGTGAAGGTAATCTAATGTCTTTCTTGTTCTATTCAGTATTTTATTCTTTACAACCAAACAGCTTCATTCTTGAGGTCAAGAATGCCCATCTCGTGTAGTTATGGAATGTGATGCAGACAGCAGTTGATTTTAAAGAAACTATGTAGATGCTTTTTAAATGCATGCAAGAGATCGTTGTACAACTCGTTTTGTTGATTTTGTGTGATTAAGGAACTCAAGCTGAATTTGAAAGAAGAAACATCGATGAAAGAGGTTGCAGAAGAGGAGCATATAAGACTAGAAAAGAAAATAAAAGAATACACGGTAAAGATTGAAGAATTACAAGCCTCTGATAAGGTAAGACATTGTATTAATTTGGCATTTGTTTATTATATCGCTATTTGTTCTTATTTTTTAAACCTGTTGTTTTTATTTTTAGGTGAATTGATTAGTTGTTTATTTACTTTTTATTGTATTATAGTACGGGGCTGATGCTTTGGAAAGCAACAAAGAGCTCAACAAGCGTATCAAGGTAATTTTGATAATAATAATATTAATTTAATTAATGGTAATAATAGTGTTAATAATCAACTTAATATCAGTATATCATAATGCTTGGATGTTATTATTCGTTATTCGTTAAATTATGCATGCTTAGATGTTTAATTTTGTTATTTTCTCAATTTTTTGTTTTGTAGGATTTACAAGCTCAGCTGGAAGAGGAAATTCTAGCTCGAGAAGAAACTGAGGAAGAAATGCTGCAAATGAGAAAGAAATCTAAGGGCATAAAGGTTGATGCTTCTTTATTAAATTAAATCATTCCTAATGTAGTTTTTGAAAATCTTCTTGAACTAGAGCATAACTTGGTTTGGTTAGTAATTAAAACGATATTTTGTTATTGATTACAGCTTGCTGAAGATTCAGAGCTTGAAATTCAAGTTAAGGTTTGAAGATGGGATTATTTTAAACCTGCTTTCTTTCTTTCATTTACTCGAATTTCTAAACTGTTGGCATATGTTTGCACAAATAGTTAATGTCTGTCGAAATGTTATATCTTGATAGGAAATTATAAGAAGTATTTTCCTTAGGAAATTATAAGAAATGTTTTCCTTAGGAAATGAAAGCCATGTTGGAAAAGGAGAGGTTAGCTCACAAAAATACTGACGAAGAGCTTGCAAATGTCAGAAAGAAGTTGAAGGAAGTTAAAAAAGAACTTGAAGATGTAATGGATATGTAAATTGTTGATTTATATGATTTTGAATATAAGTAACAATAGTTTGGATTTACTTACTTTAAAATAGAACTAAGTTTTTTTTATCGCATTTCGTGAATTACCTGCCAGTCATTTTATCCTTCATTTCCTTTATTTTATTTTTTGCCAGGAGAAAGCTGGTGTAACGAGATCAAAAGCGGAGAAACTGAAGCAAAATGTCGAAGTAAGAAGTACCCCACATTCTTTACAGCTGTTTGATATTGCAGTATCTGCATAATATACTTTGTTGTATTGGCATACGTGTTCTTTTATGAAACTAAATTCTTCTTTGCTCTTCTTCGAGATTTTATTCTTGTTCCTTTTCTCCTTTGTATTATCCAACCCTACAATCATCTTCATTGCATTATACTCTATTGTTTTTTTTCTCTTTTTTTTATTATACAATGAGTGAACTTCTTCGTTGTATTATAATCTGCCTTTTCTATCACGCCACATCATGTTGTCTTTTGACTACATTCTTATTTGTTTTTATGCTTTTCCCTGTTCTGCCTTTTCCTGGTCTTCTTTACATTTTTTATATCATATTCTTTTCTTTTTCTGCACTCTGCTTCGCTTGGCTTTAATACACCGTAAAACCTGCTTTTTCAGGAGTTTAAGAGCGCATTACAGGAAGAGAAAGACGAACATGAAAACACTAATGATTTGCTAAACATGATCCAAAAGGAACTGAACGAAGCCAACAAGAAAATCAGCAAACTTAGAAATGAAATTGAGGTACAAAAGATGCGAACTTCAATCACATCTCTTCTCTCTTAATTTGATGTCATTTTCGATTATAGTTTTGAATTTTGTGATAGTTTGTTTTGCTTTTATAATTAAATAACTTTTACTTTGCAGGACAAGCAAGACAATGCTGAAGATGTTGAAACTCTAAAAATGCGAATCAAGGTAATTGTCTAATTCGAGTTCAATTAATATTAGATAGGCCACAACTCAATCTCGAAGTATTGAACACCGAACCAAAGTGAGTTATAGATGCTGTGTTCGAGTTATGCAATGCTATTTTTGAATATCGAGGCATACAAAAAGAAAATTAAAGCAAAGAGAGCCAGGAAAATTTCCAGGATATCTGAGTTGAAGGATAATGATCCATTGAGGTTCAATTGCACATTGGTTAATGAGAATAGAATGCTAATATTTGATCAGTGCACCATTCTGTTCCAAACCTATGGGTACTTGGCTATCTATGCATACGAGTCCCCAGTTTACCTGCTTCGTTTGCTTTGGGTTTTCCCCTTTTAAGACAGTACTTCTTACTTATCTCGTAGGACCTTAGCAAGGCATTGGAAACTGAGCAAAATGAACGTGATAATGCAGAAAGCTTAATTCAAGATATCCAAAAGAAACTCAAGCTTTCCAGTAAGAAAATTTCAAGTTTGGAAAATGAGATTGAGGTAATGAATTGAAACTCTTTATCGCAATTTTTTAGTCCTCCGAGTCCATTTGTTGGTTTGGCTATGTTTGTGTTGATTTGTGATTGTATTCATGCGTGTCTGATGCTTTGCAGGAAGCGAAAGGTGGGAGCAACGAGAATAGAGCTCTGAAGAGAAAGATTAAGGTTTTTGAGTTAAATATTTGTGCTAAACTTGAACACTTTGATCATTGTTATTAATAAGAACGAATTGTTTGAAAATTTAATTCCGTTTATTCAAAGGAGTTGGAAACAACCTTGGCAGAACAGCAAGAAGACCATGAATGTGCTGATAACGATTTGACAAAATTGAAAAGAGAACTAAAAGAAGCCCATGATCGAATCTCAGAGCTTGAAGAGGTAACGTTAACGGTGCATTGCGATATATCGTATGCTGAACTCTTCAATGGTCATTGTCTTCAATAATTGCTGTATCTAGTCTGTCATTGTGTTCAGTTGTCTATAGCTGTACCATTACATTTGAATATCTATAAGTCGACTAACATTTGAGTCGAATTCTTTGATGTATGAAGAAATTTGCTGTTTCCCCTGATTTTGCCATATGTATACCCCATGTTGGGCTCTCAATAGCTCAAACATTTCAAAACTCAAACAAAGATCTCATTTCTCTGAGTGTTTGACTTGTCGAGGTTCAGCTATACATGTTTCTTCGCATTTGTTTTACTTTTATTCAACACTTGCAAAAAGAGTTTCTTTGTGAAGGTAGATGGTTTCCAAATACAGTTGTTAAATGCATAAATTTACTTTCCTTGCAGCAAGACGGCAACAGAGGCAAAGCAGGAAACAGAGAAAAACGATCTCTTGAAAGAAGAATTGAGGTACCATTGCTTGCAAGTTTTGTTATGAGCTCTATTGCTTTTTTGCAATGTACTTATTTAACATCATGGCTCTACGTTACTGACTTAATGCTTCAATGTTCATTGTTTATTCTTCAACAAAGCTCAATGTTGTTTTGAACTTCGTTGTCTGTTTTTCAATGTGCTTGTTTAACATCATGGCTTCACGTTATTGAACAAGTGCTTGTGCTATAGTTCTTTGTTGTATTTTGCAGGAACTTGAAGCGACCTTAGCCGAAGAGCAATCTGACCACGAGAGCACTGATGCAAAGTTGACCAAAGTACAAGAAGAGTTAAAGGAAGCTGTGGAAAGAATATCAGATCTTCAAGAGGTATTGCTTGCGTTTGTATATTGTTTGATATTATATATGCAGTATATAACATATATTTTGTATGTATTGTTATATTTTCTATGTTCTATGTTATATGATATACGCTATTCTATATTATGCTAAGCACTGCTGTATGAACTATTTCATTGTATATATTACTGTATACTCTTTAAATACTGCTGTATATTTTGTTGTATGTACTGTTGTACTCACTATTTGTATTTTTGTATGCTGTTGTGTGCACTCTTTTATAGTGTACACCACTGTATACCTCCTTGTATTTTCTACTTCACATACTGCTGTATATTCTCTTGCAAGTACTGTTTTATAGTTTGTTATATATTGTGTTATACTAATTCTCTGTTGATTCATTTTCAGCGTCAAGACAGTGATAAGTCTGGCTCGAGAGCGAAGAAATCTTTAGAAAGAAAGGTCCAGGTTAGTTTAAAGAATTATATATCTTCATTATTATTTAAACATTGAGAGGCATAGTTGCTTTTTTGTCTATAACATTTTTTGTCTATAACATCTCCCTTTTGATATATTGAGGTATCTCTTGACTTTTAAGCTATCCTCTCTCTAAATATGGTTCTTGCACATTTTTCTGTCGTCAAATGATGGGGATAACTCAAAATTACTGTGGTATTGTCTTCTTTAGGAATTAGAAGAAACTTTGACTGAAGAGCAGTCAGAATATGAAAGCAAAGTTAGAAAACTCAAGGATGATTTGAAAAATGCCAACCAGAAGATTCAGGATTTAGAACAGGTTGAGTATTTTTCGCTCCCTTTCTCTGTTTCTCCCCCTCTCTTTCCTCAAATCCTCAAATCAGCAAACGTCTATCTTTCTCGTTATTGGCGCATAACTTCAGAATTTAGACCCCTAACCCAGATATCTTAGATACTACTGTAGCTACCTGATCTCAAAATATATGTCATGTTCTGCTTTGCAGGAAGCATCAAGCAATGGTAGTGATGGACAATCACGAAGAAGACGTAAGGTACGCAATATAATTTCATTAGTTTAAATACATTAATGATGGTTACTGCACTGGCATGGCATGCTTTTCATGCCTTCCTTATGCCAACATGTCTGGGCTAATTTTGTCATTTTTTTCATACTAAGTCTGGATAATTTAATTTTAGAATGATGGTTCGTCTGAAAAGACGAAAGATCTTGAGACTAAAGTTTCGGTAAGAAAAGGCCTTGTTTTGTTTTAGCATATTCAATTTTAGCATTTACTCACTAATTTTAATGCATTTTGTTTGATATTGAAGGAATTGACAATGACCATTGAAGAGTACGAAATTGAGATCCAGGAATTGAAGAGTTCGTTGAAGAAATCCGAAAGTAAAAACTTACGTGTTCAGTCACAAGTTGGAGAATTGCAAGAACGTCAGCAACAAGTAGGCTTTATAATATACCCTGCACGAACCATACATTCTCTTTTAGAATTTATTTATTATGAATTTTAATTTAATATAATTAATATGCAATTTTTTTGGAAGAGGCTCTCTTATCTCAATTCCGTTGTAAATTGCTTTACTTTTACTTTCACAGCTTGAGGCAGAACTAACAGATGTCAATAATGATCTCGAACAAGAACTCGAGGTTTTGTATGCTTATCTTTATCATAGCATTCACTTTAATGCGATAGGCCTTTCATAAAGGAATACCTGGCTTGAATGTGGCCGAAACCCGAAGCCTTCTCAACACAAATATACAGGGAAACATAACCAGAAAAGAATTATGAAAAAATAAGAAGAATTATTGGAATTCTGCTCTATCTTTCGTTCTGTTTTATTTTTTTGATATGATGCAATGTGCAATTATATTTTTCATTTTATTTTATAGGAAGCGAGAACTGCATTGCAAGAGAAAAGTAATGTTGTATCTGAAATGAAGGTCTCATTGACTCAAGCAGAAAGACGCTATAGCACTGCCAAAGAAGAACTCAAAGATTATAAATCTTTGCAGAACATTGTGAGATGCTGTATTATTATATGATTATTTTGTCCTGATGTTTTCATTAAGTTTTTCTTTACTCGATTTTTCTCAGGTTTGCCTAGCTCTTTTTTTTTCACCACACGTATGAACATCATTTAAACGATTTAATCAACCAATTCTTTACTTTCAGAATGAAAATGATACAGATAACGAAGTCTTGAACTTGCAACGAAAAATTGAGGTTCACCATCTTTGTCTCATTTATCATCGAAACTTTACAACTACAACTATAAGTTTATTATACAACACTATACATGTTGCATTTACGCATGCGCAATATGTTCTATACAATTACGGTCTAAAGGAAATAGGCTCTTCCCCATGCCCAAGAGTTTTGCGAGTCTTCTGATCTTGCGAAGTTTTTTTCAACGGTGCTAATCAGGTCTTATATATTCTAATCATGTATCTGAAGTATCAGACATTGGATATTAGACGTCACATAAGGCATTAGCACTTCTTACCAGGTCTTAACAAGCATTAGCAAGATTAATATTGCTACTTACAGCTTTTCGTGGTAACTATTCTTTTCTTTCTCTGACCTTTCTTTAGAATCTTCACGTGGCTTTAGAGGAAGAAATGTCTGCTCACGAAGAAACAGATAATGAATTACGAAAATTAGAAGGAGAGTTGGAGGCAGCACAAAATACCATCAACCAACTCAAGTCTGAGGATGACACCAAACAGGTATTGCTAATTTATTTTAATTTACTGCCTTATTCTATACCTTGATTTGCTTGTCATTAGCTTCTATGCCCTGTTCTACTCTAGGTCACATACTTAAGCTCCACTTCCAATTGATTTGCTGTTGTCCATTTTAATTCTTTTTACTTTACAACATATTTAATTTTACTGGACGCTGCTTTACTTTTAGTTACCCATACTGCCTTACGAAAGATTAAATATAATCGTAATTATATTTAATCGTACACTTTATTTTTGTAGACATCATCTAAGAACTTCAAAACATCGGCAGTCATTCAACTGAAGGGAAAGGTAAATCTATTTTGCTGCACGGATCCACAGATGAATAAACTATTCCATATCATTAATTTTTTAAATAATTCTTCCACGTTATTTATGTAGGACAATCCAAAGGCTGCTTTAGAAATCAAAAATATTCAACTTAAAGTACAGGTAACTGTGTTGTTTCGTCAAAATCTACCTCTCATTGTTTTTTATGCGAGATTCGTGTTGTGTACAACTGGGCTGGTCTTGAAATAGATATTCTTAACTAGTCATTTATATTCCGCTGTTTTATCGACGTATTATATAACGTAATGCTCGTGTATGCTTTGCAGCAACTGCAAACTGAGCTTGAAGAGGAGAGAGCTGCTAATCAAGAGACGATGGAAAATTATGCAGAACTGAAGAAAAGATATCGAAGCATGTCCATAGAACTGCAATCGTTAAGAGCTCAACCTTCACAGGTAATGTAGATATGTTTTATGCAATTTCCATCTTCAAAATTATTACAATTTCATCTAATATCATTCATACAGTTAGATACTCAAAGTACACTGTATGTTGCATGACATTTACTGTGGGTGGAAGTCTCCCAAAAGGGAGAGCTGATATACTTAAGGCGCTGCTTGATTTAACAGTGCTGCTTGATTTCACAGTTTGTGTAAAATTGTAGGAAGAATGTGTTTGTTATGTATTCGTTCTTTTTTAACAGGATAGTGAAGATGGCGGACAATTAGGCGGCGATCAACAAGAACTTGAGGTAGACATTATTTTTTGTTTCTTATGTTTCTCAAGTTACCTACGAATTCAAAGCACTATATTTACAATATATATACTGTTCAAAACCTTGCCATGCAAAAATTTATATGTTGCACTACCATGAGCCCCAGCGAGTACATATTAGATCAGTCTGAATCTTGAGTATAATGACGGAGCCACTAAAATACGTAAAGGTTATGGTTGCCTGAAAGTTGGGCCATCACCACCAATGCCAACATGCAGGTCATGGCTGCGAACCCCACCTAGTCACGAAGCCTAGTCAATATGCTGTTGTGGCAGTACAGCATGTTGGATGGTTGGTGGGCAGAGGCCAGGTTTCGGGCAAACAAAACTCTCAATGGATTTCAGCGGCTCCGCCATGATGCTCGAGAGTTAGACTTCATCTAATATGTACTCGCTAGGGCTCATGGTAGTGCAACACCCAAGAGTCTAGGGTGTCACTAAGGGTGGGAATAATCCAGCGCATATACAAGAGTATATAAGGGTATAAACAAATTTTTGTAGTTACGGATAAATCGCGTTACAGATTTTCTGTGAGCTTTTTAGTGATCCATTTGCACTGAACTTTATAATATATGCCCAAATACTTTATGTAATCAAAATGTGAAATGTTTTATGGTTATTTCATCAATGTTATTCATAGTTGATGAAATTTTACTTTTGAACTTCTGACTCTGGAATTTCAAAACCAGAAATTGTTGCGAAAACAATGCTAAAATTGACCCTTTATGGTAGGGGAACACAAACGTTAACTGGCAGTGCGTGCGCATTTACTTTTGGTTTGTTACTTCCATAGAGATAGGATATAAGATAATCTAGAGTGCGAACGAGGCTCATCCTCCAGACGCCAAAAATCCTCCAATGGCGGCCATTTTTTTACCACTTGATACATCGAAACCCTGTGACTGCGCACAGGGACGCAAGATTTTCAAGGTGTTTGAGCACAGGGATACAAAAACTCACCCTCCAAGAGATATCTAGGCCTAACAATTCGTGCCATTGCAAATTGCATTAAAGTTTGTAAATTGTAATAATATTGTAAAAACAACCATGAACTTTCAGTATAATGAATATAACATAATGTTTTAAGGATTAGAATGTTTCTTTGAGGTTTTTAATTGAAAGTATCAATGCACTTTGACTTCAAAATGTGAAGTTCTCAACCTCGAACCCAGGGCCCTTCTAGCTTCGCTGACATGGCCCTGGTACCTACCTGCAAATTTGGTGTTAATTTATTCCATTTAATTATGCAAAAACATACATGAAGTTAAAATATCAGGGTAAATATAGCATAATTAGCGTCGCTCTAGCCTCCACGCCATTTTGTTTCGTCTACAAATTAGTTTTCTCTGTGGCAATTTTGGAATTATTTGGGATTAATGTTTGTCAGAGAGTCTTTTTTTTTAATTCCTGAATTCCCCGGGGCATGTTGCTGTGCGAATTTTATAAAAAAAACATCAAAACACACGGAAATTGAATGTGATTATATCGGTTTTATCCGATTTCAATCGTAATTTTTGAGCAACAGGTGCATGTAAATTCACATAATTAAAAATAACATTCCAAGTTGAAGATTAGACCAAAGAGAATATTCATCAAAAGTGTTTGAAACTTAATTTCATAAATTGACGAAGCAAACTTTCATTTTGGAGGAGTACAACAGTTATTTTTGTTGAGCTCAATTGACCTTCGCCTATGCCGAACTACTTGTTTTCAGCCGTGTAAAAAGCAAAATAACGTCTGAGTTAAACGTAAAGTCTATATATAGCTTTAAACTTGATATTATTAATCATTTTCAAAACTTTAAGCCTCAAAATTAAAAACAAATCAGTCCAAAAATCATACGTTTTTGCTGGGCCTAGGCGCTGCAGACAGGCCGAAGTAAATTTGAAAATATCTCGGATTGAAAAAAAGAAATGAAGCTATCACCTGTTTATAATTTTCTCCTGTCATCATCGAAAGGTTTTTAAAATTCTTGTTGGGGTTTTACTCGTGAAGCATAGTACATAACAACAATGCAGGGTCACGTTTTCTCTCACATTGTCGGCACATTTTCTCTTGTTTTCCTTGCCTTTCATGAAAATTAATTCTTGAAATTCCCCGGGTCACTAACTTATGCAATTTCTATTGTTAATTGGTTAGCCAATCACAGTCCATTATTGCGAGGTAGGTACCAGGGCCATGTCAGCGAAGCTGGAAGGGCCCTGGGTTCGAGGTTGTGAAGTTCTAGCTGTGGGGTTTTGTCCGCCATTTTGCTGGAGGGTGGCTGGCTAGAAATTTTTGCTTCAGCCGCTACACAGAGGGAGTATCGGCCGTTAGCACTCTAGATTATCTTATATCCTATCTCTATGGTTACTTCTTATTGCATATTGCTCTATGTATAATATTATTATATAACCTGTATATAACTTTATATACTTGCATTTCATAAGTTAGCTGGTATTCAGTGTTTTAGTTACTTGCTGCGAAGTTCATTCAAACGTTTTAATATTTATTTCTATCAGAATTTGAAAGCTGAATTGGCTGATGAGAAGACACTCCACGAGGAAACCCTGGCCGAACTTCAGCAATCTCAGAGGAAGCTCAAAAGCATCAAGATTCAGTTACAAGCCGCAAGAGCCGAGAGTGAAGAGGTTTGTTATTTTGAATGGATCATCGATATCTGTCAGTAGCCAATTGTAGTTAAACCGTGATATACCTACCGGCTACTGGTTGAAAACAATTTCTGTATGGTCTGCATAGTGATAAGAAGCGCATTATGACTATGACTATGATGCCTGGAACATTATGCTGTTGCAGACAATTTTAACCCGCTTGATATATTTGCTCAAAGGTTAAAACCTTGTCAACATAACGAGATATCTTATCCCTCTGCTTTTTGGCATTTCAAGGTTAAGCCGTATTTCAAATGTTAAATAGAGTTCAATAAAGCTTTCAAACGAATTTAAATTTTGTTGTTGCTTAGAAGATGCATATTTGTAGCGCTGCCTTTGACTAGAATAACAACTTGTCCTTTTTTCTTTTGCAGAATGATAATTCTGGTAAAGGTGGCTCATCAGCATCAGTAGCTGAATTGAAAATACACATTAAGGTTTGTTGCTGAAATAAGGCATTTTCATTGTCATAATAAGAATTTTTATTGGCTGTGTATTTTGTTGTACTTTTTTATTAGTTTTCCTTTTCCCGTATTTTTTTAATTCTTTTTTGGTTGTATATTAGAACTTGCAAACAGCTTTGGATGAACAGATTGAACAGCAAGAAGAATCGGAGAAGGCCGTTGTGGAATTGAAGAAGAAACACAGATCTGAGATCAAGGTTGTAAGAGGACACAAAGGATTGCCTGTAAGTCGGGACAATCAATCTATTTTTCACTTCTACTCTTTCTAACCTTTTCATCCTACGACGTCAAGGATTGAAGCAAATGATGCTTAACTTGTATTTTTATTCTTAGCTTTGTCTCTTTTAGTTCTCAACTATTTTAATTATAACCTTCATTAATTTTGATCTTCTATTCTAATTTTCATTAATTTTCACCATCACCTACTTGTGTCTCAGGCAAAATGGCCCTTTTTAATAGCTTTTAGTTGCTTTCTCTGCTATTTATTTAGGAATTTGAAAAAAAAATGTCCAAAATGGAAGAGAAATACGAGAAATGTTTGGCAGATCTCGAAATGAGTAGAGCAGACAACAGCAAGCTCGAAGGTTAGTTCAAGACATCTACCCTTTTTTATACTAAGCAAACCAGGTTCACCTCTTTTTGCCTTTTGTGCTGAATCGTCATATCGTATTGGTATCGTGTATATGTGTATCGTGTATGTGTGTATCGTGTATGTGTGCATCGTGTATGTGTGCATCGTGTATGTGTGTATCGTGTATGCGTGTATCGTGTATGCGTGTATCGTGTTTTTCAGAGGAACTTGAAGATGCTCACATGAGAATCCAGGCGAGAAAGAAAGACATTGAAGATGTTGAAGCGATGAGAGATGAGCTTGAACAAGATAACAAAGATCTCAAAGATAATATCAAGGTAGAGAAATTTAGTTTTAGAGCTGAAACATTTTATGATTCTGCAAGTTATATTGTATTTAATTATTTAAGAGTCTTTGGAAGACTTTTTGTTTGTCTCTGTGAGTCTAGTGGCCAAGTGCAAATTTATTGGCCATGTGCAGCTGACCTCAGTGGGTCTTGAAGTGGAACAAGACTGCTTCAGGATTCACTTTACGTCTTAGAGTACGTAAAGTAAGTGCTCTAAGAAAACTTGTAGTCAAACGAAATGTAGTATATTTATTTGAATTACGTTCTATTGCCATGCCAGGCCATCGGTTTTTATTTATGATTTACTTAGAATGATCTCTCTATCTATTTAATTCTGTTGTTTACTCAGGATTTGCTGGAAGAAATTGACGATTTAAGAAATGCTGAAGATTTCAGTAGTGTTCAGAGGAGAAGAGCAAGCAAAAGTGCTGTCATGGAAGGAGTTGGCAAGGTTAGGACATGCTTAATCATACCTGGTGTATTTTAACTTAATTTTAGCTTTTTTTATGATATGTATTCAGCAAATTTGGTCGTCTCGAACGACCCTATGTTCCTGAGTATGCAAATGCCATATCCAATCTATGTCCCACATCCGACTCGTATCCAACTCATGAGAGTTCACTTTATCATTTGGCTGTATATGATGCTCTCTTTGCTTTTTTGTTTTTAGAGAGACATGTTCAAGGAAAACCAAACTTTGCAGAAGAGAATTTCGGTATTCGTCAATTTATTATCTTTATTTATTTTATCAGCTTTGTTCTTTTTTTATATTTTGAAAGGCAGCAAGTCATTTGAATTGTTTAAGTATTTTATTTGTTATTAAATATTTTCCCAGGAACTCGAAGATGAACTGGAAGAGATGAAATCACAAAGGAGAAAACGATCTTCCAGAAGAGATGATGATTCTGATGACGAAGATATCAAGGTTTGTTATTGATAACTAGCTTCAGTGGAATAGTCCAATTCTCATTAACTCGATGAAATTTCATATTCAGCTCTTAGCTACAATTATCAAGCTTCAACTATGTTTTATTTTTCTGCAATCATTTTGATATCAGGTGAAAGAGCTGCAGAACAGGCTAAGCGAGGCTTTGTTTGAACTCGAGGCTGTGGAAGAAGTACTACTGAGCGAGGAAAAGTTCAGGGTTGAGTTGAAAGTTAACATTAAAGACACGATGAAAGATTTGGAGAAAGTGAAAGATAATTTCGAAGAGGCAACTAATGATGCAGGGGTGGAAAGTTCTGGAAAATTGATCAAATCTCAGTAAGCATTTTTGTGTACAGAAAACAGGCTCGTATGAGAACCTGAGATTTTTCCACCCAGTCCATTGTCAAAATAGCTTATTGGTTTCTGGCAGAAGTATCAGCCTGCGGGTTTCTCAATCTACTCGTTCTTTGATGTCGTTGTTTTATTATGTTTTTTAATTGTACCTATTTACACATCGCTCCCGAATTTTGTTATCAAGTGTCATTGAAAATCATTGATTCAATTGATAGAGAGGGTTTTAGAAGCATAATGTATTGCCTCCTGGAAATTTGCTGCTTTATATTGCCAACCACCGGTTAACACAGAGCTATCAGGGAGGTCGGGGAGGTGGGAAAAGTCAGTACGCTTGTATTGAGTTTGTGTTGCACTGTTTTTGCAGGAGAAGATTCGCCAATCGGCTCTCTGATTTGGAAGATGGCTTGTCTGAATCTCAGACTAAAATCAAAACAGTTGATAAATACCAGACCAAGATTGCCGATTTGAACAAAGAACTAAGAAGGTACCTTGACGAGGTGAGTGGAAGAACTGCCTATTTTAAATACCCATGGAAATTTTGCCAAGGGAAATATTTCAATGATTGTTTTAGATTTTGATACTTTTAAAGAATAGTAGCTGCTTTATGCACCCGATAAAGCTGAAATCATTAGCGATTAACTTTTGTTTGTAGGCTGGCGGAGGTCAGGGAATGTCTGCATTTGTTTGGAAGTCGAAACACGACACGTTGTTTATCCAATTTGAGAGGCTACAAAAGGAACTCGAGGCTGCAACTGCAGAGGTAATGGCACGGCTAAACCTCTAGCTTTTATTTTATTTATTTTTAGTAAATGAATTGAGACACCGATCATTCTGAGGTTTTTACAATTATCAGTGCTGGTTGTTATATGGAACTTTGTCTTTCGATTACAGATTGAATCCATGTCTAAGGATAATGATGAAGTAACAGCCGAACTGCATCAATTCAGACAAGATAACAGACGCCTTCAAGGTCAGTGTCAGATTCAGTTTGGCAATCAATTTATATTCATATTCAAACTTTGTAGCTACCTGTTTTAGTTTGATGGGAATTTCTAATAACTTCCTCTCTTGGTGCATTAGTAAGCATTGACATCAGAATCAGAATCAGAATCGGAATAATTTGCATTTGCACGTGGTATGAATATTTAAGAATTTTACGTTACAGACAGAATTGATGAACTTCTTAAAGAGATCAATGAGTTAAAGAAGCAGACAGCTGAACTCGAAGGGAGTAAAAAGAAACTCGAAAGGGAGATGGCTGACATGCAGTCTGCAATTGAGGTAAGACGAAGATTCATTCTCAACCGTAATACCAGCATAACGAACCTCGAAGGGGCCAAACAATAATTTGCCATGCCAAGAACTGAACGAATGGTAAATAAAGCAACCTCTATGAATCTTGTCCTTTGTCAAAGCAACCTCTATGAAACGGGTAGTTCCATGACGGACAACAGTTATTGACATTGGTTTCTCAGCTACCCGCTATTTAGAGAAGTGTACTCTAAAGCAGTTTATACGACAAGATGTAAGTTGGTCATAGTGGTTTTGATATTGGTCTACGGTTTTCACTAATTTTTTACTTTGAAGGAGCTGCGATATACATTGGACGATGAGCGCGTCAGAGCAGAAAGCAAAATTGCCGAACTCACGCAATTGCGCCTTGAATTGCAAAAGGAAATCGCTGAAAAGGAGGAGCACATCGAACGAATTACGTAAGCAGCCATATCTAAGACCACAACCTCTTATCCATGCTATTCTATTAACGAGCTGCGAATGACAAGTTGATGTTTTTTACCCCTCAGTGAAGAATGTCATTGCTTCCGGTTCTGAACTGGTTTTGAATCTTTTTTAGATTCAAATAAACATTCTTCTAAAGTACTGTTATGGTTCGAATAAACGCTCTGGGCCTTGTTAGGTTCTTTACGTAACATGCCGGTGCTTTTGAGGGGCGCTTAAAACAAGAGTCTTCGAAGCATTGCAGCATTTGTAGTGTTGAGTTTCAACGAGGCAATGTAGTATGGTTGTTTTGATAATTTGACTTTTTTTATCCAAGGAAATCTTACGAGCGAGAAATCAAGAATCTGAAAGAAGATTTGGAGCTGGAGAGACAAGCTGTGTTAGATTATGCCCGACATAAGTCGAGAATGAGTGACCTGTTGGCGCAGTTACAGGCGCAAGTTGAGATGCTCAGCGAGGTTAGCAAATTGGATCAGCAAATAACCATCTGGGAATGTCAGTACTATGTGGTTAAGATGAATAAAACTAGATTTCTCTCTCAATTTCAGTCGAATGCCGAATTTTCTAAAAACAATAAGAAGCTACAGATAAAGCTGAAGGTTTGTTGTTTGCATTCAATCACACCCCCTACCAACCTTCAACTCAACTACACTCCAACATAACTCCCATTTGATCATTGTTATTGAAGGAAACTCAAGGATTTTTCGAAGAAGAGAAAGTATCTCATGCTCACACAAGTGATGCTCTTGCAAGATGCGAAAAACGAGTGAGAGAATGCTTCAAGCAAATCGATGCACTGCAAAGCAATCTCGAAAGGGTAAACTGTGTCGTTGTTTGTATTATATCGCAATTTAATCCCTTTTGTCATCTGCCAAATTGTCATCTCTCTCTGAGCTGCGAAGGAAAATGACGGTGAACTTTGTATTTATCATTTTTATGTTCATATACCTATATGATTTATATTCATGTTTGCTTTTTATTGTATTGATAGTGTATGCTTTTACATTCAAGATGTTTATCTTTTTATTTATTCTTTGTTTATCGTGTTCATGTTTATCTTTATGTTTATGCTGATATTCTTGTTGTTTTTGCGCAATTTTTAGGCCGAGCGAATGAAGAAGCGGGTTGCAGGTGAAGCAGAGGATAGCATTTCCAGACTTGACCACGTTGAGACGAGAGCTATTGATTTGGAGGGCATACGATTGAAGAATGAAATCGAGATTGATAATCTTCGAGCCGAGGTTGAAGAGTTAGAAGCTAGCGCAAAGACTTCTGAAGAGAAATCCAAGTCTTATCTTACCGAGGTGAAATTATGTTATTTGTCATAATTACGATTAAAAGTTAACCAGCTCCGTTATTTTGATCACTTTTGCGTTGAGCAGTTGCAACGTTAATCTAAAACTGGTTGCGAAATCTTAATTCAACCATGATCCAAGGCTTAATAATTGAAAGCAACGAGGAGTTAAATTTTAATGAAGCATTTCATATTATTTTTGCGTTACTTTATTTTCTTCTACAAGCATTTAAAGTGTTTTTTTTTTAATCAATTGAGATGTAAATAGAGTGATATAAGAGGAGGTCTTCATGCAGATTTTATAAACAAATTTATCAACATTGTTAGATTCTCTTTTACTTGCTTCTACTGATAGACATTTTATGTGTTTTATATTATCAGTTGAATGAAGTTCGAGGAATGTTACGAAAGTACATGAATCTCGAAAGCGAGGCGAAGAAATTGAAAGAGCAAACAGAGAAGGAGTTAAGAGAGACGCAGGTTCGGTTGGTTGGACTCGAAGATGTTGATGTTAAACAGTTGAAGAACCAAGTGCGAACCCTCCAGCGTCAGGTAACTTAGCAACATTCCGAATCTCTATTCCTTAACACACTCTATGTTTGGAATATAAATTAAATGTAAGTGACGCTTGTGCGCATATACGCATGCGCCTCTATCATTTGATTCACGGAGTCTTTCAAAGTGAGCTATATGCACTCACCTCTGAAGAAGGTTTCCGCCCATACGATCTATTGTTTATACCTATTGAGAAATGGTAAATTGAACAAAGGCAACAGAAGTACATGGTAGCCACTGCAATTTCAGCATTTACACAGTTAGATTCAAACTTTGAAAGGCAATGCTGTTACTGGATTCCATGGCTGGAGGATTTGACTTTTCTGTGTTTTTGCTGGAATTTCTCTTAAACTCGTTTTGTAAGCTTCACAAAACATTAGCTTGGTATTCGACGAAAGGTTTTGCGTTTTTCTTGGTGTTATCTCGATGGATCAAATGCAAATAATGTTTTCATTTTTGTTTTGCTCCACAGAACGCAGAGCTTGAAGAGGATCTTTCGAGCGTTCTTCATCAGACGAAGGGATTTCAGAGGTTTGAAGAGAAATACGAACGCATTGTGTCGAAGTTGGAAATCGACCTGGAGGAATGGAAACGAGCGGCCGAACTTGCCAGAGCTGAAAACGAGGCTCTACAGTTGAAGATGAAGAAGATGAAGGCACGGCTTGGAGGGGCGGTGAGTTTATGCCAACTTCATTCACTTGGATTTTTATATTGCAGTGCTGTTGGTTAGCCTAATGAATCGAAAGGGTGATAAGTGAATGTCATGGCTAATCAGTTTAGTATACACAGGAGTGATTAAGTGATACAGTGAAGTGACAAAACAAAAACTAATAAATATAACTGTTGTATTCAGGGCTGGAATAGGCAAAATAACAACTGAAGCCTTTTACTTTTCTTCACAATATATACAAAACATAATATCCTCAAGCTAAACCAACTGTTTTGGTTATACATCCAAGACTCTACCTCCTTTCTATCTCTCCATTTTCCTATCTAATTCTTTATAAGTTTACCGTTAAACACCATAGATCACGTGATTGTTGTACGTAAGTCCGTTTCCTTTAACAACAACAACAACCTTTACAACAATAACAAAGAATTAAGGGGCTGATAAATAAAGAACGTAGAAGCTGTATAATCAGGAATAGAATGGTTTGTCACCATGAAATATAATATGAAGGTTAATTATTGTCCAGTGGCCTGTTGGTTTTATTAACCTGTAGGAGTTTTTGCTACGTTTTGTTTTATTAACCTTTATTATTATGTTTATTAGGAATCCCAGGCAATGGTTATCACCTCGAAATACAAGAACGCTCAGTTTGACGTAGATGAGGCCACTGAGCGTGCTGATGCCGCTGTGAGGGCGCTGACGCTAAAGACACGTGGACTTGACTTTGCCGAGGCGCGCAAGACGACTGAGCACTATTCTATCAAAGGAGAAGAAGTTGTGTAAGTAGCACCCGGATTCAGTTACTTGTTTCATGCTAAAACCTATTTCAATACCTTACTGTGCAAGGGGTAAGCACTTGAAGTATTTGTTTTATTTCTTTCTAGGTCGTTTGATCATGTCTGATGGGAATCACACTCGTTTATTTATTTTTGAATTTTTATGACTTTATGTAGTTTTGAAGACTTTCGATTGAATTAGGATATTTTTATCACGAAGTTTTGATACCTTAACCAACACCTGAATCAGTTAATCATTTGCAGTTTTTTATCGTTGCTTTTTTCGTAACATTTCGATTTTTCTGATTTTGTTTACACAATTTTATAAAATTACTCAATGTTGTTTTAAGAAAAGGTAGAATCACTCGGAATTACCTACCATACTTTATTCCAGTTCTGTAATTAATCTCAGTATTTTTGTGCTATGTTTTTAGAAGTCATTGTTTTTGTGATAATTATGCTGTTATACAAATGCATTTAAGTGAAAATCAAACAACTTCAATGCATCTCGACTGAAAATCCAATTCTTTTGTCAAAAATCAACGACAATCCCCATCTTATAAATCCCTAAAAAATTCCCGGATTGGACATTTCTTTTCCATTCCTTTCTGTGATAAATCACAACGATAAACAATTGCTGTGGCTACACGATTATGGCGATTATGACGACAATTACTATAAAACGATCATTGCAATGATAATGGTAATGCCTTTGTTAACTTTTCTTTTCTCAACACAATCAAAGAGTTGGCAAATTCTCAGTTGATTCCAAGAGCCTCTTGGTAATTACATTTCATCCAGTCTGCACTCTCAGTCAGAAACAGGTTTCTTTTCTCAACATCTGCTTGCCTGATAAAATGTTGTTTCATCAAAGTCAACAATGCTTCACAAAAGAAGAGAATTTTGCGGAACGATAATGAATTATGTTAACAGCCAGAATAAGTATATTTGCTCCCGTAGATCAAAGTGGGGCAATTTAGTCAGTGCCGTTTTGTTACTAAATTACTCTCGACGAGACCAAAAAGGAATTTGTAAGCTTCATAATAAAGAATACGAATCTTAGTTGAATTCTTAGATCTGGACAATTGAAAGCAATCCTTGAAACTTTTAAATAATATGCGTTAGTTGATATATTTTTGTAATTACTAAATCTTCAGCCAGTGGCCCCTCTCGAAATTGCCCGTGTTCAGCAGGTTGCTTGTTGGTTTGAACACTGCCCGAGACAATTCCGCATGCGCAGAACTAATTTCTCAAAGAAACATTGATCCAATCCTGCTTAAAACTTGTTTGTTTCATCCTCTTTGGTTATATTATATGTGGTCATAAATCATGATATTGTGTCCGTATTTGAACTTAATTACAACATAAAATCATTAAAAAAACAAACGGAATACATTGATGGGTTATAACAGAAAAATATCGACCAATTGCTGCTCAACACGATAAAAACAAGTGCGCATGCTCGAAAACATAAAAGCTTTCCTGTTCGTGGAAAGACACGTATGTCCTCTTTGAGTTGACTTCGGAAAGCAAGTAGACGTCTCGACGAGTTGCTGCTCTTTTTCTTTGAAATAAACTACTAGTATTGAATAAAAACGTCGACAAAATGAAGCTGATAGTTCTGGCACTGTTTGTTGGGGCTGTTCTTTGTGAAATTAAAGAAGAGAAAGATGTCTTAGTTCTCACAACAGAGAATTTTGACGAAGTAGTCACTCCTGAAGCTTTAGTCTTGGTTGAATTCTGTGAGTATCATATTAATAACTACCCTTTTTTTGCTAATCATTTGGATAGTTTTCCAATATCTTACCGTAGACTTGATAATCTTTGTTTGTGGAATTTTTCTTTGTTATTTTGAAATTTACAACAGATTTCATAGAAAACATATTACATATTACATTTTATTCATATTACACGTGCCTGCCATTTCACAGGAAAAAATGTTTATGTAGAAAGTGCGTGTGTCCGAAATATTAAAGTTCAAGGAATATTCTACTTATATATGTTGGATTAATGTTATGTTTCAGACGCACCTTGGTGTGGACATTGTCAATCTTTGGAGCCTGAATATGCGAAAGCTGCAGGAAAATTGAAAGAAGAAAAATCCGAAATCAAACTCGCTAAGGTTGACGCCACAGTTGAGAGCAAACTTGCAGAAAAATTCAAAGTAGAGGGCTTTCCAACCATCAAGTTCTTCAAGGATGGAAAAGCTTCTGACTTTCAAGGTATTATTTCTATTGTAATTACCTCAGATTTTAGGGTTATTAATAAATCATTGCCATTGTCTTTGATTTGTCCGATTTTGTTTCAAATCGTGGCATATCGAGGATGAATTAATTTTGTTTGCTCTGTGTTGTATGACAAGTACACGTGGCCTAAATGCTGTGTGGTGTTTGTATCGTCAGGTGTTCTTTGTTAATGGAGCCGTTCAAAATTTAATATCACCTGCTTCTATTTTTTTCAATTCAAATGTTTTTGATATTGTCAAAAGAATTAAACCTAGTTCATATGAAAGAAATTTATCCTTGATAACTTATGTATCCGTCCACATCAAATTTTCAATTATTTGCAAATAATGCTTCCTCCAGCACTACGTTTTTTATGAAATTGAAAACAAAAGGAATTGGGGATTTGAAGTCTAAAACTTCTAACTTTTAAGTCACCCAGCTTCTAATTTGAAACAAACAGGTTATTTTCAAAGCATGTATTATACATGCTTTTCATGCTCCTTTGTCAAGTACAGATGTCACAGCCAGTACACGAATAGTTATAGGAATTGGTGTTACCTGAAACCTGCAGGTTACAACATTGAATTCTTTCAAGGAAAGAGCAAATTTGCCATCTCAATCTCTACCATACTCATTTGAAAAAGAATTTTTTGTATTTATGGTGGCAAAACAGCAAAAGTGTTGCTAGTATTTTGATAGTGATCTATTGATTGAAAATATTGATTTCTTTTACAAAGCAATATAACACATAACTTTGTAAAGATAGCAGCATGTGTTGACATGACATGTTGATAAATTTGTTGTACCTTCAATACAAGGATTATATTGAATTTACAAGGAGACAGTAAATAGATTTATCTAACAGTATTTAACTTAAACAATAGGTGGCAGAACTAGTGAAGAAATTGTCACTTGGTTGAAGAAAAAAACTGGCCCACCAGCACAAACATTGGCTACATCAGATGAAACAAAAGCATTCATTGATGCAAGAAGTGTTGCAGTGATCGGTTTCTTTGCTGATGTGGAATCAGATGATGCCAAGGCTTTCCTTCAAGCTGCTTCTGAATTGGATGATGTTGAATTTGGAATTACAACTGATGCCGATAGCATAAAAACCTTTGCAGAGGACAAGAAACCAGCAGTTGTCCTATTCAAGAAGGTATTTTATTTTTACATGCTCTTCAGATTGTTGAATTTATATCAATAGAAGCTTATTTGAAGCATGAGGCATTTTCATATAGCATTATGTTGGTTGGGTAACCTTGTGTTGTGGTCACTATTATTATGTTGCTATGTCGCTTGTGTTGACATTGTCTTAAAGCTTGGATTGCAGTAAGAAAATGATTTTGCTCTTTTTTGCAAGTTTGATGATGGAAAAGCAACCTTCAGTGGTGCATTCAATGCAGATGAAATCAAGAAATTTGTTGGCATGGAACGCAATGAACTTGTCACGGAATTCAGCGATGAGGTGTGCTACCCACTTTTGTTATATTAGTCAATATTTTATAGTATAGCAATTGTTTTAACTTAATTTTTATTTTAAAAAACATCGTGAATAATTTCTCATATTCTTGTGCATTATCTCAAAGAAATCGTCCCATAAAAGGTCCCATCAAAATTTTTCACATTTGTTTCTTCAGTAGTAAATGTGAAGAATAATTAAAAATAATTAGGCATAATTACATTATTTGTTTTACATTTATGTATATGCTGTATATGAGTATATGTTGACCTAATAAATTCTGACATTTGTTTATTCAATGTTAGACTGCAGCAAAGATCTTTGGTGGTGATGTGAAAAGTCATATCCTCATGTTCCTCAGCAAAAAGGCAGATACTTTCAAGGAGACTTTGGACTCATTCTCTGATGTTGCCAAGGCATTCAAGGGAAAAGTTCTCTTCATCTACATTAACACTGATGTTGAAGATAACAGCAGGATCATGGAGTTCTTTGCCATCAAGTCAGATGAAGTCCCAACTGTCCGTCTCATTAACCTTGCCGAGGATATGGTCAAATACAAGCCCCCAACCAGTGACATCACTTCTGAAGCTATAACCGCATTCGTACAAGATTATGTTGATGGAAAATTGAAGGTAGGTTGAAGAGAAAATATCACTCCTGCATTTATTCATGTTATACTATGCTTAAAGTCATAAATCACTAAATTCATTGTATAGTTGCAGTTGGTGCAAATATATAGCATCACTTTATTATGGTATTTGAGTTTTTATTCACTTTTAATTATTCATATAAATATGCAGCTATATTGTTTTGTATATTATACCTATTTTTCATTTTGTAGCCCCATCTTATGTCGGAGGAAGTACCAGCTGACTGGGACGCTAAGCCAGTTAAAACACTTGTTGGAAAGAACTTTGATGAAGTTGTCAATGATAAATCCAGAGCAGTCTTTGTTGAATTCTGTAAGTGTTCATTATTCTAGTCAGACATGCTCAATTTATTATTTTATTCCTTTTGCACTATAAGTGCTTGCAATGAAGATGAGAAGTAATTCTGTATCATAGATGCTACAGCTATTTGTAGGTGCAGTGATTTTTAGTTAATTACGATTATCCCCTTTTCAACTGTTCAATGTTCTCTCTAGATGCCCCATGGTGTGGTCACTGCAAACAACTTGCCCCAATCTGGGATCAACTTGGTGAGAAGTACAAAGACAGCAAAGATGTTTTGATTGCCAAAATGGACTCTACTGTCAATGAAGTTGAATCTGTTAAAGTTTCCAGTTTCCCAACCATCAAATACTTCCCAAAAGAAGGGCCAGTTGTAGACTACAGTGGTGCCCGGGAGTTTGATGCTTTTGTCAAGTTCATTGATTCCGAAGGCAAAGACAGCGGCACGCCTGCTCAGGAAGAAGGTGAGGAAGCTGAAGGGGAGATGCCACCAGAGGGAGAGGGTGAGGAAGAAGAAGAGGGTCAAGTAAAAGATGAGTTATAAATGATGATACATTTATAACTATAGCTTTGACTTACACCTAGTACATTATTTCACTTTGAATTTTTCTAAAACTTACAGATTTCAAATGTTTATGTTAGTGCACTTAATCTATATCTCCCTCTTTCTTTATTGTCAGTGTCAACAACCTGTATGTGTCGTAAGTTGTCTTCTTTTGTGGATCTTTAATTATTCGCAATCATATAGTAGAGAAAAAGCTGTTTTCCTTTGCAATAACTATTGTATCATTTGTTGGAAAGTTGTAAATAAGCATTTGCAACAAATTATATTTATAGATCTTTATTCGATATGAAGTCAGCTTGAAATTGGAAATTAAAATGGTTCATTGTTCATTGCTTGGATTTTATTATTGAGCAAGCAGACATACATGCGCACATATGCATACAGTAAAAGCTCTATCAAGCCCCCCGGGGGGCTTATTTGATTATTGAGGTCCCAGAAGAGGGGGGTTATTAAAATTCTCAAGTAAGCTTAACAAAAGCGCTCGTGGAAAGCAAGAACAAAATAAATTTTATGCGTTTTTATTGTTTAATCGATTACAATTTCACGCTGCTCCTGCGCAGTCTCGGTAATTTTTCTGTGATTTCTTTCGCAACAATGCTCAAATTATTGGTTTAAGCTAACTGGGTAGGTATTTAATCAATGAAATAGAAGACGATGGTTATAGTAATGTTTACATCCGAAAAAGCGAAATGCATGTTTACAATTTTACAGTTACTAGGAAACTTTTTTTGAATTATCGGTCAACAAGAGTGTGTGATATTGAAGACCAAACTAAACGTTTTTTTATAAGAAAGCTGTTTTATAAGAAAGTAGGGATCGAATCGACTGGTAAAAAAGTTAAGAAGGTTGTACTGGATTTGTAAAACATAGCAAAGTTGAAAAATTTAGATTCTCGTGTCTTCAAACGGAAATTACCCAACCAGGCAAATGTGAGTTCGGGTGCGAAAAGGAAACCCTAGTTTGATGAAACGACGCCTTCTCGCGCCCGCACAGTAACACAAAACTGGTCACATTATTCTAAGAAAGACTAAGAAAGTTTTACCACTGAAATTCGGAAATAGCTGAGAAAGTTTGAGATCTGGGCTGAAAAAATACTTTCTTATAAAAAACGTGTAAAGGCATGAAAGTGCTAGAGTTGGGCATGGGCTGGGCGCCGGCGCTGGGCGGGAGGAATAGGGGAATGGAAAAAGTTGCTACACCAATGGGCCACATGCTTGTTGTTCATCATAATACCTAACGTTTTAAATGTGAAAATAGAATAGCGGTCAAATCCATTTTTGATCGCCAGCGAAGCCAGAAGAAGCCACAATGTTGTCAAAATGAATGTGCATGGAATTGTGTTTTCCGGAATGCGGAGGAGCTTTCTAACGCTAGTTCCAGGTCTTTTCCTTCACTCTGCGCAATTTAGGCGGAGTCTTTTCTCAGCTGAGGGGTGCACATTTCCTGCTGGTTTGCTTCTCGAAAATTGGACTTTGTTTGCAAACTTTCGTCTCATCATTCCTTCTAGTAGACATTTTCTCAATTTTGTATCTTATTCTTTCAAGGCGATGGCTGACGGTCAGGATTTACAGCCAATAGATAACGAAGATCCAGAAATAACTCCTGGATACAAGGCGCCGGCTCAGAAGTCATTACAAGAAATTCAACAGCAAGATCAGGATGATGAATCTCTTGTCCGATACAAACAAACACTTTTAGCTGGGCTCCAGGCAACTGGTAAACTATTTCTTCATTTTTATTTTACTTTAATTTGAAGGGTATTGCTGTTAATAAGATACAGGGGTCCCGAATTTATCAGAGTAATTTATGTAAACATGTGGACTGAGCCGTCGCAGTTTTTCTGCTGGCTGTTTTCCTCTGGGTCGTATCCTTTCATTTCCTTGTTATAGGTGGTTAGGTTACCTATTCTTTTTCGTGGCTCTTTAGAAATGTAAATGTGAAAAAGACTGTATTTAAGAGCATTATGCTTAGGTGCTCAATTGTTTTTGAGTGAGTTGACCAGCGAGCTGTTTCGTCCACTTTTTTCTCGCACAGTTGCGAAACTTTACGCATTGGTGGGAAAACCACATGCTGTTGTATTGTATACTACTTCTGTTGTATTTTAACACAAACAAGTCCAACAGTGACTATTGATTAATGTAAAACAATTTTGTTGAGTAGGTCCAGCTGATGACCCAAGAAAAGTCATTGTCCAAAAGATGATATTTGTGTCTGAAGGAAGAGAGGATATATCCTTTGATTTGACTGGTAAACTATCTCACTTGAAGATCATTTTCCTGTATTTAAGAATTTTTAGACCTTGCTCTTCTCAACTATAAGAAGGTTTATGGATGTTAGAAAGTTTAATATGTAACGTTCCATTTTGACCAACATTTTCTTGTGTCAATAGTTTATAAATCAAAATTGATTCCAATTTGTAGAAAAGGATTCTTCATAAAATTTCTGCATAAAAATCATGTGCAAGCATAAAAGTCAAGAGCTGCTTATTAAAAACATCTTTATATCCAAGAGGTTATATTTAGTAATTCAATTTTATTCTTTTTTCAAGGTGATTTGGCTGCTTTAAAGAAGACAACATTTGTCATCAAAGAGGGGGTTGAATATAGGCTGAAAATTATCTTCAAGGTAAATATGTTCAGGTTGAAATCAAATCTGTAACAATCAGTTATTTGATGATGCTCATCTGTTGTACATTCTATGTTGAAAGTCATAGGAATTAATTTACTCAAGATCGTGCAAGAATGTGGTTAGTGTTGATTAAATATCATTGCTATTCAATATTGACTGATAACCTCATTGTCAATATTATCTATTTTAGATTCAGCATGAGATTGTGTCTGGTCTCTTATTCCATCAGGTTATAACAAAGAAGGGCATTAGGGGTAGGTGTATTAATAATCATTCTGGCCATACTAATGCTGTAAACCAGCAGTAAATAATATAATGAAGTCATACAGTCATGCACTGCTAAATCTCAATTGCTAAGGCCCTGTTCATATGAGAGATGAGTTATTCCCCCCAAGTGAGAAGCTGAAAATGGGCTCACCTCACTGAGCTATCCCACCTTGGTGGGCCAGATCATCTCACATGAACAGGGCCAAGGAGGGTACAAAACAACTGTTTGTATTGAAATTACAACATTTGCTTCTTAAGCGTGTTTTGTTGTATGGCAGAGATGGCAAATTTGAGCAATTGTGAATTTTGATTCTCTTATTCTTGCTAAAGATTTAACAAAACGTTTTATGAACCAATAATTGATTTTTCATATTACAAGATAGCAATTGCTGATCTCAATTCATTCTAGTTGCTAAGCAGTCAAACATGGTTGGTAGCTACGGACCAAAAGTAGAATCCCAAGAATACACTTCACCTCCAGAGGAAGCACCCAAAGGACTCCTTGCACGTGGTCATTACCAAGTTAAGAGCAAGTTTATGGATGATGACAAGGTTGTCCATTTGCAATGGGAATGGGGATTTGATATTAAAAAAGAATGGGAATAATAAAAACAGATTACCTATAAACAGATGATGTCTTTCATCTGTATTTCACCAACTTACATATTCTAGTATCCAGTATTTGCCTTATAATTCATGTCAGACTATTTTTGCAGTATCTTAACTTGTGTTACACTTGCAACTTTTTTTACTGTATGATTTAGTACATTGTCTAGTATAATTTATTATTGTTGTCTACCCTTTCTTTAATATTTTTATGTCTCAACAATGAATTGTTAAATGAAACAATGATTTGTATTTGATAAGATGTTGAGTGGTATCTTCTGCATTGCTCGCAGCAATTGCTTTTCACAACACAGATTTCCAAATAAGAAACCGGTTCAGCTTGAAAGCATTCAAAATTTCTAATAATGAGAAGATATAAACCTGTTTGATATTCAACACATTCAAAATGTCTTCCACAGTTTTCATAAGACATTTTGTATTGGTTAATTTTTGAAATTGCTTATTTATCAAACTATCAAAGCATACATGCTTTTTTGCATTCCAAAAGTGATATCAGCCAATGATGCTTGTGACTGAGACAGTGTCAATTCATAAAGTATCATGGCACAAAATCATTCTAGTTCTATACTGGCACCAACGGCCTCTAATTGTTTCTTGATTTTCTCTGCCTCTTCTTTTGTGACTTTTTCTTTCACCAATTTTGGTGCACTTTCCACAAATTTCTTTGCCTAGAAATAAAATCACCATAATTTCAAAACACATTTCATCCAATTCGCAACAATAAGTGTCAAATTAACTGATCTAAAAATAAAACTGAAAGATTATTTATTTCGCAGCTAAAATGCAATCATACTTGAACAAGATTCATCTCTGGTAAAATTGTTTTTATTTCTTTGATTAGTTTTACTTTTGATCCATCTTCAAATTTCAGTAACTTGATTGCAAATTCAGTTTGTTCTTCTTTTGGCGGTTCTGGTTCGGCCTTGGAGTTGAAAAATTCAGCTGTCAATATTATATCGAGGCAAAAACATTAACCAGATGGCAAATAAAATCAATAGAGGGTGAATCGGTTATCTCCAGGGAGCGAATTGACCAATTTGAATAGGAGCAAACTGGTTTGAGGGCGAAACATCCTGTTACCTACCTGTGCTGTGGCTGCCCCCATCTGCATCATCCCTCCCATTGGCATCATGGGTGTATCTTGTATATTCAAAGTTTCCTATAATGATAATAACAATAGACTGCCATTTTGGATCATAATTAATATCCAAAAACAATCCCTTATGCTTTTGTTAGATGCAGTCAACCTTATATAATTTGAACCTGTGCAATTCAAACAACTATTTTGCCAAAATTCTCTGTCTCTTCTAAAGTTCCTTAAGAACTAACTCTTACAAAACAAGCCAGAATGTTTTGTATTTCAAAAATTTCCATCATAATCCCCCTGCGAGTTCAATTTATACTGACCCAATAATTCGACTAGCAAAACGCAACAAATGAAAATTAAATACCCTCAGTAACTTGGTGAGGCTAGATACTTCAGATATAGTTAATTTTTCAATTTCTGATACAATATTTCGCAGTTTTTCAGGATAGACTTTTGGTTGTCCATCGACTTCAGGTAATGGCAAAGGTTCTTCGTTCTGCGCTTTCGGAGAAGTGGTAAACTTTCTCCAACTTGAGGTAAAAATTGTTTTCTTTATCAGATGTCTATGAACCTCTTTATATGCTCCACATCTGAAAATATAGGGAATATTGTTATTACCATTCAATTCCTTAGAAATCTCACCTTGATTTAAGTTAAAACTTTTGCAAAAATCTTAACAAAGTTATAGGGATATAAAATAGCATAGCATGGGCCTAGATATTGTTTCATTGGAAATGCATGAGTTTAACCAAAGACATTTTGTAAATTAACACATATTTCCATCTTAGCATAATGCAGACATATAATAGGATGCTCTTCACCTTCGTAAAGTGGCATTCAGTAGTGAACATGAAACCAAAATGCCTCGCAATGAAGGATTTACGGTCGCCATTTTAATTAACTACACGTGAGAGGGGGAAGCCTAGGCCGAGGAAGGGGATGGGAGGTACTTGATGTATGACTCAAGAGGGTGCGAGAACGAAAAGCCACTTGACTGATCTTGCCACATAAAAATGTATGACAATTATTATTTTTTATAATCTTATAAAGAACAATTTATAGCATTTGGTCGCAATAAAAATTGATATATTGGCAACTATAGGTAAGTATAGGGCCTTTTGAACAATTTTTCAAGTGTATTATGTGTGTGCAGTTTCTGTAGTTGTATAGTTATGGATATTGTTTACAAAGCATAAAGTCATGCTTCGAAATTTGAGCCCATTTCTTCTAAAAGCCACGTATTTATTGTTATAAAGCAAATTGTGATGAAATAATATTAGAAATTTATGCTGAAATGAATGCAAGAATTTTCATTACAGCTTTTTGTCAATTGAGATTGATAAGAAATGAAATATTTTGTAATAATATATGGGTGACACTGAAATCTTAATAATTTTAAACTCTACACAGCAGGATATTTATTCATGGGAAATCAAGTCTTATGTACATCCTGCACAGGTATCACTGTTGCAAACTGTCTTTCCTTTGGGAATTTTATCACTATGCCCTTAATTGAGACAGGAAATTGCCACACCTACCTGCTGAGAAAGTCTTTTTTGGTCAACTTTTTATGATGAACAGCTAACTTTTAAGGGCTATGGATCTAAAATTGTGTTCAGTTGTTCGCTAAAAATTATCAATTTTGGCAAATAATAGCAGTTTGTGAATTGTTAGAGAATATTAAACTGGTTTTGTAGCTACTTCTGGTAAAGGAATAAACAGAGGAGCTACAACCCAAGGTTCCAGTAATGTTTATATTCTATGGGAAAACAGATTATTTAGACAGTGTCATTAACCTGAGCAAGAAAAGTGACTTTGCAAGAACCGTTTTCCAGCTATCATTGATACAAGAACCTGAAAAACTCCAATATATCACCATAAAAATTGTCATTAACAGAATAATAATTGAACAATGCATTTGTATTGCATCAAACAGCATATGCTCATTGTTCTGAGAGTTGAAATAATTATTAAGTTCTATTTGGGCCACACAATAATTCAGTATTTTTAATTCTGTAATAGCGAGAGTCATAGTGGGAGGTATTTCCAGTCATATTGTATTTTCAGTCAGGTATTATGTTCCTAATGTTGAGGTGTTTGTAAGGTGAGACTGTACAAGAATCAATGGATTAAGAACCTTCATGTTGATATTTATACTCAAAGCAATAGACGGGGCAATAGGTTTTTGAACAATAGGCTGGATGCAACATTTCCATTTTCTTATATTGTTGTTTTTACTGTACCATTCATTTTGAGTTCATTGAAGTGAAGACCTCAATATAGGTAGCAGTTCTCTTTGAGGTTTCTATACGACAGTTTTCCATTATAATGCATATCTGCAATTTTCTCCACAGGCTATTATTTGAATCAACAAACATTTGAAGAATAACTCCAACCATGTCGATATGTCAAGTGGCAATGATGTCCCACTTAATCAACTAAGATCCAGATCTGTTTATTTGTCAACTTCTTCTGCCATGGCCTCCGAAAGATCACCGTTAATTGGAGCATCAAGAAACAATCAAAATAATGAGGTGAGCTAATGAACTGTCAGAAAATCTATTATACTAACTAACAACACCAATGGTTGATGCTTCCAATGAGGAAACTAGGTATATAGGTTGTCTCCATAGGTCTTCAAAGTATGCCCATAGATCTATAGGTTGTCTCAATAGGTCTTCAAAGTATGCCCATAGATCTATAGGTTGTCTCAATAGGTCTTCAAAGTATGCCCATAGATCTATAGGTTGTCTCCATAGGTCTTCAAAGTATGCCCATAGATCTATAGGTTGTCTCAATAGGTCTTCAAAGTATGCCCATAGATCTATAGGTTGTCTCCATAGGTCTTCAAAGTATGCCCATAGATCTATAGGTTGTCTCCATAGGTCTTCAAAGTATGCCCATAGATCTATAGGTTGTCTCCATAGGTCTTCAAAGTATGCCCATAGATCTATAGGTTGTCTCAATAGGTCTTCAAAGTATGCCCATAGATCTATAGGTTGTCTCCATAGGTCTTCAAAGTATGCCCATAGATCTATAGGTTGCCTCCATAGGTCTTCAAAGTATGCCCATAGATATATAGGTTGTCTCAATAGGTCTTCAAAGTATGCCCATAGATCTATAGGTTGTCTCCATAGGTCTTCAAAGTATGCCCATAGATCTATAGGTTGTCTCAATAGGTCTTCAAAGTATGCCCATAGATCTATAGGTTGTCTCAATAGGTCTTCAAAGTATGCCCATAGATCTATAGGTTGTCTCCATAGGTCTTCAAAGTATGCCCATAGATCTATAGGTTGTCTCAATAGGTCTTCAAAGTATGCCCATAGATCTATAGGTTGTCTCCATAGGTCTTCAAAGTATGCCCATAGATCTATAGGTTGTCTCAATAGGTCTTCAAAGTATGCCCATAGATCTATAGGTTGTCTCCATAGGTCTTCAAAGTATGCCCATAGATCTATAGGTTGTCTCAATAGGTCTTCAAAGTATGCCCATAGATCTATAGGTTGTCTCCATAGGTCTTCAAAGTATGCCCATAGATCTATAGGTTGTCTCAATAGGTCTTCAAAGTATGCCCATAGATCTATAGGTTGTCTCAATAGGTCTTCAAAGTATGCCCATAGATCTATAGGTTGTCTCCATAGGTCTTCAAAGTATGCCCATAGATCTATAGGTTGTCTCAATAGGTCTTCAAAGTATGCCCATAGATCTATAGGTTGTCTCCATAGGTCTTCAAAGTATGCCCATAGATCTATAGGTTGTCTCAATAGGTCTTCAAAGTATGCCCATAGATCTATAGGTTGTCTCCATAGGTCTTCAAAGTATGCCCATAGATATATAGGTTGTCTCCACAGGTCTTCAATTCATCTTATATCTCTATAACTCATCTTATATAAATATTCTTCAATTATTGTTGTGGAGTATGGGTGTTTTCATCTTATCCAGGTTTTAGCTATTTGATGGTTGCACCTGCAGTAATCAACAAAAGATATTAAGTAGTCTGTCAAGAAGTTGAATTTGATATGGGCAATTTATCAAGATTCTGCTTAAATTGAACTTAAATATTGCTTACCTTATCATTGTTGAACCAAATTAATGCAATTCTCACAGTTTTTTGCGTTGTTTTCCAGGCAAGAGCATCAGCACCTTATAGTGGGATCAGCACATTTTCACACAACCGAGATAAGACGGATACGGAATATAGCGGATTGTCTGATATTGCAGTGAGTAGTGGAAGAATATTCATTTCTTACTGGCAATTGATCAGTATCATCTTCTGTCACTTTTTATTCATTAACCAAACATTTTACAATTAACCCCCAAGCATTATCACGATACTCAGTCTTGCTCAGTGTTGCTGTAGATGTAGATGTAGATTGTATATTTAGTTGTGAGGAGAGAATGTCTTATTACCTATCAATTTTATATGATATATATATAATATAAAGGTAATTCCGAATCAGGCCGATTGGCCTGTATGAAAGTCTCTTAGATTTAAATAGAATGTAATTAAATATCACTCCATAATCTCCATAAATATGATAAATTGATGGAAAAAGTCTTTAACAATTTTTAATAGTAATATGTTTTCTTATTGCTCTAGAATCATCTTGAAGTGTCTGGAAATGAAGAGCAGGGGCATGTTCAAATCATTTCAACAAAATTTGAGGTGAAATAATTTGGCAATTACCTGATCCATTCAGTTATAAATCGGGCAGATTTAATTTAATAACAACTTGTTTATTTAGAGCTTGGATTATGATGTATCGGAGAGTACTCTTATCAAGAGAGACGAAAAGTTAAAGAGTTCTGAGGTAATGGCTTTCTTTGCAATCTCATTCTGTGTTGATTTTTTAGTCTAAACCAAAGTTTTGCAGCAAACTATGATCATTTGCTTTAACGATTTCCAGTCAAAGATTTTGTTCCCTCTGTCTCCTCTCATAGTTCTAGAATTTATTTCATTTTAGCAACTGATAAAGATGAACCTATATCGATGGTTTATTATGTTTGTGATTGGAGTTGGAACAGCTTTGGTTGCAGTCTCAATTGATATATCCATAGAGCAGCTAGCTGATTGGAAGTACAGTTTGATCAAAAAACGTATCCTTCTGCATTCTGCTTTGTTGCTTTCTTATCCAACTATGATGACATACCATATTGATATAATTATAGTTACATAGCTATAATAGTATAGCAACATAGCTAAATGGTTAAAATAGTCATATGCTTCTATTGTTTAGGCAAAAATGTTGTCTTGGGAGCTTTTAATCCTTTGGTTCTAATATGCGCGTTTTCACTGTATTAGAGTGCTTTTAAAGAATGCTATAGTCGTGTTGTAATAACTTAGTTATTTACAATGTCTCTGGTAAACTATAGTTTGCTTTGCTTACAAGTCCTTGACATTGCATCAGATCTTGACAAGTGTTTAAGAAAAGGTTGTTTGGCGTTGCCATATTCATTATGGATTGGAATTGACGTAGCGTTTGTGCTCATTGCAGCTTTGCTTGTCGTTTATGGCGAGGTATTAGTCACTTGCTTGTTACTTTCGATGCCTGTTGTTGGCTCCATTCACTTTTCATTGCCTTTAGTTGTTATCTGTTGGCTCTGTGTGTTATCTCTTGGCTCTTGGTTTTATGTGCTCTGTCAATTATCTCTATTTGCATCTAGCTATGTTTTTGTTCTTTCTTGTTGTTTCCAGGTGCTTTTAATCGATTCTTTTGCCTTCTCCGATGGCTCTGCTAGCCCTGTTATCCATTCACTTTGAATCCTTTCTTTCAGCCCTATATATTATTTGATGATAATATGTTTTATGTTTTTTATGTGCTCGCTTTTGGCTCTCCATTCCGCTCTGAGTTCCATCTTCTATTCGATGGCTGTATCCACCTTTGATTGGTTTATTTAAATCGTTTTTTAACACGCCGACTAACTCTTGATTTTTTGTGTTTGACAGCCCGTTGCTGCAGGCAGTGGTATTCCACAGATCAAATGTTACCTGAATGGAGTGAAGATACCTCATGTCGTTAGAATTAAGGTACTTGTTATTCTCGTTATTTGCATATGCCTTTGTCATACTGTCCATGGTATTTCATAAACGTCACAGTTTAACAGGCGAAAAACGCTGAATATTCTGATAAGTAAAATTTGTTTTTGACCCACTGTTTTTCCGACCACGTGTTTTACACGGGCTATATTTTCTTCGCAGACGTTGCTGGCAAAGGCGGTTGGTGTCGTGTTTTCGGTAGCTGGCGGTTTGGCGTGCGGCAAGGAAGGCCCGATGATACACTCGGGCGCCATCATTGCAGCCGGGGTTTCGCAAGGCCGCTCAACCACATTCAACAAGGACTTTCATGTCTTTGAGATGTTCAGAACGGATCACGAGAAGAGGGATTTCGTTGCAGGCGGAGCCGCTGCGGGGGTTGCGGCTGCCTTCGGAGCGCCTGTCGGTATGCGTACTTTGTTCTACCTTTTGGCATGTTAAAACGTTTTTAAATATACCACTGCTTGTTGCTTGTTGCGTAAATGCCCTGGGGCTCATTTATGGGGTTGTTTTATGAGGGTTGTTGTTGGCTGAAAATTGTTTTGAAAAACACAAGGATTATGATTGGTAAACATTGAGTTAGTTTCAGTCCCGAATTATAGTATTAGAAAAGCCAAAATTCTTTGAGTAAGCATATTTTTGATATATTGAGTGAAAATAACATTCACGTTATTTGATGCTCAGCTTTGTTAGCTCGAAACGCTAAATTATTTGAATACTTTTTCAAAGTCATTTTCAAATGTAGCACCACCCCTTGCTTTTTTCAGGTGGTGTTTTATTCAGTTTGGAAGAAGGTGCCAGTTTCTGGAATCAAGCGCTGACTTGGAGAATGTTTTTTGCTTCGATGGTGTCGACATTCACCCTCAATGTTCTTCTCTCAATTTACCATGGGTATGCTGGAAATCTCAGCTATCCAGGTCTAATCAACTTTGGTGTTTTCTCCGTAAGTTCAAGCTTCATTGTCAGATTTCTTCCTGTTCTTGATCTTGATCTATAAAATCTTTTGAGACGTTTTATGGATTTTTCAAATGTATTTAAAAACGGAGTCTTAACCTTCAAAATTGAAATTTTAAAATTTTCTCACGATAACCTGAGGCAGCAAATGGTCAAAGATAGCGGTTAGTGAAATAAGAATTAATGTACTCGGCAATGCTCAAGGAAGATTTCGAGCTAGCTCGGGTTATCGAGGGTTCGAGCTATGTGCGTAACATTCGGAATGAACGGGTCAGTTAACAGCCAGTCAGTGAACATAGCTTGTTTACTCGTGAATATGTTTCCGTTTGTCTCTTCAGTGGTTATCATAATAAGAGTAGAAAATAATGAGAGTAATACCCTTTTAAAATGTCGCACTTATAAACACTCTTATTCATGAAAATAAACTTCTATTTTGATTATGACAATCACTCAACTGACAAACGCAAACATATTCAAGATGATAAGAGAAGTATTTCTCGAAACGTCGCGCTCATAAACACTCTTATTTATGACATGATAAACTTGCTCAGAGAGAATTTGTCATAAACATATATATAAATTAATTTTCTTTTCTTTCAGGGTGCATACTACGGCTATGAGATACCGCTGTTTATGGTCATGGGAATTATAGGTATGTTCAATTGCATTTTCAATCAATTACGTGTCTTATGATGAATACACTGGATGATATTGCACGCAATGATATAAATTGACACTGCGTTGAACCTCTATTAACCGACCACCTCCTATTCAATGTCAAATTCGTGACATAAATTGGCATTGCGTTGAACCTCTATTAACCGACCACCTCCTATTCAATGTCAAATTCGTGACATAAATTGGCATTGCGTTGAACCTCTATTAACCGACCACCTCCTATTCAATGTCAAATTCGTGACATAAATTGGCATTGCGTTGAACCTCTATTAACCGAGCACCTCCTATTCAATATCAAAATCGTGACATAAATTGACACTGCGTTGAACCTCTATTAACCGACCACCTCCTATTCAATGTCAAATTCGTGACATAAATTGGCATTGCGTTGAACCTCTATTAACCGAGCATCTCCTATTCAATATCAAAATCGTGACATAAATTGACACTGCGTTGAACCTCTATTAACCGACCACCTCCTATTCAATGTCAAAATCTATCCGCGCACACTTCCACACAACAGACATCAGCATTCAATATTTTTTTGTCCTATAGAGGATTTGAATGTATCTTTCAATTTTTCTTCTCAAAAGCAGATCACAAGCCATCTGTTGCATTTTCAGAGTTTATTATATGATTAATTTGATGTGTATTTGATTCCATTGAATTTTGCACGAATTGTGTTGTTTCTCTTCTTCCAGGCGGTCTCCTTGGTGCCGTATTCAATTCCATTAACTACCGTCTATCCGTTTTCAGAATGAGGTATTAACAAGCATGTATACTTGTCTGACAACATATTGCAACATGTTTAATGATTTGAAGGACAACAATGTTTATCAACTATGTGTATTTTTGCTTTGCTTGCAACACTAGGTTTATCAAGCAGAGGCCATTGCGTGTGATCGAGGCTGTCCTTGTTGGTCTGATTTCCTCAGTGGTTGCTTTCAATTTGATCTATTTCAAAGAAGATTGCATTTCAATCGGAAATCCAAACATCACTCACAAATTACAAGTAAGGACAATGAATAACCATGTCTAATTTATTATTAATGAACCTTCTATGTGATAACGAACCTTGGATGATGTCCAGGTTAAATTTACTTATTACGAGGAAAAGAAAGAGATACCACGATCTGTCAGAGGTGGGTGGAAGTGGCTCATTAGCGTAGTTCATGGGATCAGATATTATGTGCATTCGTAAATACAGAAGCTCTTGACATTAAGATTCCATTGTATACTCTTGTGTTTACCAATTCCCTTTACCAATTTCTTATTAATTGAAGCTGTGATTTCTGATTCGATCTGTTGGTCTTATTCCTCCCACCTCTGGAGAAAGTCGTTTCTTGGAACAAATTTGTAAATTAACCCCCTTCCTCCCACAAACTTTCTGTCGTATTCAATTTGACAAGGCTGATGAATTTTCCAATGTACCATTTATCAATCAGCATTTTCTCAATGACTTGGAAGCTTTATCTGACTCATGAACGCTTCAGCTGTTATTGATATTTAATTAGTTTATCTTCATTATGATAATTAGTTTATTGTTTGCAGTTTTTTTGCAATGATGGACAGTACAGCTCGATGGGATCGTTGGCTTTCAGCACACCGGAGCAATCTGTTATCAGTCTTTTCCATGCCTCAAGAGGTAAGCCGTTTTGATAGCTAACTACAGAGGTAAAAACGTTCAAAAGATTTATAGATTCAATCCTATTGTAGAGAGAATCTATAGATCTATAGGCACACCTTAAAGATCTATTGAGACAACCTATAGATCTATGGGCATACTTTTAAGACCTATTGAGACAACCTATAGATCTATGGGCATACTTTGAAGACCTATGGAGACAACCTATAGATCTATGGGCATACTTTGAAGACCTATTGAGACAACCTATAGTTCTATGGGCACACCTTGAAGATCTGTTGAGACAACTGTTGTGTGGGTCGTTGTTCTGTTCTGTGGTGATTACAAGTGAAATCGAGGATACTGTTCTTCAATAGCAAGTGCTTATTGCACTCGTGGTTGCACTTCGCTAGATTTGAATCTGTGGTCATCAATGCTGCTATCGAAGATCAGACCAACAACTCACCAATAAACCAATTTTTACACGTTACTTGTTATGCTTCTTCTTCTTTGAGGTTGCTTTTTCGTTCGTTTCCTTCTAATCGTTTTGTCGAAAACCGCTTTTTCTGTGATCGTTTCGTCGAAGACCTACACTGGCCACCAATTTGTCGTGGGGTGTTTTCGTTAAGAATTCCACCCCAGAGCTGGGGAAGGTAGTCAGAAGTTCGGTAGGCGATGTCTCGCTTGCCATGGTGCTGATAACGCTAAGGTTTGACGCAATAAAGACAACGAACTTTTTGCGGTGCGGTACGGCTGACCCGAAGGCCGCCACTGTACCACTGGTCTTCAGACTGCTTACTTTCTCTCTTTTTTTATTTTAAACTTCTCATTTTACTCTATTTATGTTCACAATAATAATCAAAACAAGCGTGGTGACATGGTGCTCCATTCTTGTGCACCTGGAACCCTAGTGTGGACTGGCACGCGTCTTCACACTTTCAAGCGGGTGCACCAGCCAACCACGCTCATACTTAACAATACTGCAAACAAATACGTGTAAAATACAAGAATACAATTGTAGTTAACAACGACCCACACAACACAACCTATAGATCTATGGGCATTCTTTGAAGACCCATTGAGACAACCTATAGATCTATGGGCATACTTTGAAGACCTATTGAGACAACCTATAGTTCTATGGGCACACCTTGAAAATCTATTGAGACAACCTATAGATCTATGGGCACACCTTGAAGACCTATTGAGACAACCTATGGATCTATAGACACAATGCCAAGGGTCTAAAGACATTATTTTGACTGTTTTTAATGGCTTGAATTAATCAATAAGCATTAAATTGGCAGACTTGTTACATTAGATTTTTGTTATCTTTTACCTGTTCACTAATTGGTCATACTTCACTAATGTCATATTTGGTCATTTTCAGAACAATATAAGACAGTGACAATTGCCCTGTTTGCCATCTGCTATTTCTTCCTTGCCACGTGGACATATGGTCTGTATGTACCAAGTGGTTTGTTTGTGCCAACTATTTTATGCGGAGCAGCATGGGGCCGTCTCTTTGGTGATTGCGTCTACAGTGCTTTTCCCAAGGGTAAATGGTCTGATCCTGGTATCTACGCGTTGCTAGGCTCGGCAGCCATGTTGGGTAAGCTGGAATTTTCTAACTGCCTCAATAAATCCTGACCCTTATCTGTCATATCTTCACTAGCAGTGTAAATAATCCTCTTCGATAAAGACAATAGAATCTAGATAAAACCAACCCTCGGGTAATGAATATTCTTCTATAACGCACTAAGCATCTGATCTCTTGACCTGCTTCATAATAACATGGCCGCAGACAGAATTGTCATGTCCTGGGGTGAAAATGAATCTGCCACCTGTTAGATATTGCCAAACTCGGTCTTTTAAACTTTCACAGTTTCAATTGGAGTTGAACCCATGGGGCAATTTGCCCCTGCCCCTCTTTGCGGTAATGATAACTACAATTTCTCCCCATTTTAACCAACATCGATACAGCGAAAAGTTCTTTTCGTTTTATTCAAAGTTGGCTATTATATTATATTGAGATTCTACTGTACCAATCTTGTTGACGTCATTTTTTTATGTTCTGGTCCGTGTTTTCATGCTGGAATGTTTGTGGAACCTTTTCTCTCTCCCGTTCTCAGGAGGTGTGATGCGCATGACTATTAGTCTTTGTGTCATTGTAATGGAAGCAACTGGAGACATAAGCTACGGCTTGCCACTCATGTTAGCTATACTCATCGCTAAATGGGTCGGTGATTTTTTCAATGAGGTTTGTATTTATATTATTTTGTCCGAAAACTTGACTTTAGACTTAGATTACTAGATTTAGATTTCGTTCAGAAAAAGCTAGGAGACTGTATATTTTGATTTCTTTGTTCAATTTGATTTTACGCAAATTCCACTCTCTGATACAACAAGACTAAATTATCATGACTCATGCTATCATCCTATCATCTCTAAATCAATCATAAAATTAAAGTTTTCGACACGTCCGTGTTTTCTGCGACACACCACCCCCAAATCAAACGTCGTCCTTCAGTCTTCATCTTCTTCTAGTATTGTTGTTGCTGTTATTCTCCCCTTTGCATCTTGACTCGCCGCTCGTTTCGGTCGCACGTTTGATTTTACTTCATCGTCACTGTCAATTTTCTCCTGATGACTGCTCTTTGCTTCTTGTTCTACTTTGAGCTCAAGTGGATAGAGATGTTGTACTGGTCTGTCTATTTCGTAGATGTTTCCTTTCGTGACTGTTTTGAGCGTCGCCCCTCGAATTACATCGTCTGCACCTTTGATGATTTCGATGACCTTCCCAATTTTCCACATATTTCTTGGTGAGTTCTCGTCTTTGATCAGCACAATGTCTCCTTCTGATATATTATTCTTCTTCCCTGTTACGATCTTGTGGTGCTCTCTTAAGCTTGCGAGATATTCCTTTGCCCATCTTCTCCAATACTTTGTTTTGCATGTTTGAAGATATTTGAGCCTTTTGATCGCATCACTCTTGTCTTCTTCATCGCTATAGACTGTAGCTTCTTGTATCGTTTTCATTCTTCTGCCGTGGATGAGGTGATTCGGTGTCAAGGCTTCTTTGTCGAGGTCATTCCCTTGGTACGTTAAAGGCCTGTTGTTCAAACTGAACTCGACATCAAGGAGGATTTCTTGCAATTCTGCAAACTTGAGATGAGCTTGACTGAGCGACTTTTTCAGAGTGCTTTTCACCATACCCACCATACGTTCGAAGAAACCTCCCCACCAGCTTGCTCTGGAGAGGTTGAAGCGCCAATCAATTTTCTGGTCTTGCGAAAACTCTTCAGTTTTCTTATCTTTGTGGATAGATCTGAGCCATTTCGCGGTGGCTTTAAACGTCTTTGCATTGTCCGATATTATCACACTTGGGGTGCCTCTTCTTGCCACGAGGCTTTTAAGACTTTTTCGAAAAGTAGTTGCTGTCATATCAGTGACAAGTTCCAAGTGAATTGCTCTCGTTGTTGCACATGTAAACAATGTAATATAGGCTTTCTTTAGTCGTTTGTTGTCTTTGTAGTAGAATGGACCAGCAAAATCGACTCCAGTCGTTTGGAATGCATAGCCTGGCGTTTTCCGGTGTTCTGGAATTGGTGCTGTTGTTGGGTCGTTGAATGGCCTGACAGTAAATCTCTTGCAATGTCGACAATCTTTGATAGCCTTTTTGACACACTGGCGACCTTTTGGAATCCAGAATCGACTTCTTAGCTCTGCTAATGTGCTCTCCACCCCCATATGCATTGTCCTCTTGTGAGCGTCTATCACCAAATACTTGACCAGTTGATGTTGCCTCGGAATATAAATTGGTTGCTGGTCTTCCTGTAAGTTGAATCTTCCATGACATCTGAAGATTCCAAACTTGTCAGCTCGTAGGCCCAGCTGATTGACTTGTTCTGGGCTTGGTGGGTACAACGTTTGGCTTTCCTTAACCCATGCTATCTCAGCTGCTTCAATTTCACTTATTTTCAATATCTTTGAAGTTTCTGTGGCGTTTTTTCTTGCTTTATTGATGAACCGTAACACCCAGGCTGTGATTCTGATCATCTTCAATGCACTGTTGTATCGGCTCACGTCAATACAGTTAGTGATTCCAACCGGTTCAGCAGTTGTTGTTGTTGTTAGAATTGTTGTGTTTCTTCTCTCTTCTTGTGCTGCTTCGTTTTCGAGATGTTCTGGCTGTTGAGGCCATTTTTCTCTCTGAATTAGCCAGTCCGGACCATTCCACCATACTTCACATTCTTGCAGCTTCTTCAGTGTGGTTCCTCGGGTGCCCAGGTCGGCTGGATTGTCATTTGTTGGACAGTAGTTCCAGTTGATGTCTTCTTCCTCGAGTATCTGGTCAATACGATTTCTGACAAATTGCTTGTACTCTCCTTTGTTTTGAAGCCAACAAAGGACTGTTTGGCTGTCCAACCATCCGTAGATTCCATTTAGATCTTCTGTTAATGCTGACTTTACATTCTGGATGAGTTTGGTAAGCATTTGTGCTCCTATCAGCTCCAATCTTGGCACCGATAAGTTTGGCTTGGCGACTCTGGATTTAGCTGTTAGCAGTTTCGCTTGCACCCCACTCTTTTGTTGGACCAACAAGTAGATTACAGCACAGCAAGCCTTTATGCTTGAGTCAGCAAATCCATGTAATTCCATACGAATAACCTCTTCTTGATGATATGGCAACAACAGTCTGCTAAATGAAAGCGTTTTTTGCTCTGCTAGCTCATTTAGCCACTTCTTCCAGCTCTTGAGAAGATCAGCGTTAATTGTTTTGTCCCATCCTTGTTTCTGCATGCATACATCATGGTATAATATCTTTGCTATAATGCTTACCGGGCTTGCTATGCCAAGAGGATCATAAATTGCTGCTGCCAATCGTAATATGCCTCTTTGTGTTGGCTCATAATCTAGATTGCAGATCTTCTCAAAGTCGATTGCCATTTCATCTGCTTCTTGATTCCATGCGATACCTAACACCTTTGTTTGATCGTTGATAGTTACTGCTTCTACCTTTTTGTTCTTGTTTTCTGTTTCTCGCAGAGTTGCATCGCTTGACTTCCACTTCCGCATGTTAAAGTGTCCTTCGTTGAATCTTTCAATTAGCTTGCTCTTCAGTTGCTTTACTTCTTCAGTGTTCTTTCCACCAGATACAAAATCATCAACGAAAAGACTTCTCAGTACCAGAGCTACAAACTCTGGATCTGCAACCCTGTAGCTTTCCAGGTGTTCTCGAATAGTTGCTCCCAGTAAGAATGGACTTGGGCCTGACCCAAATATGACTCTCGTAAATCGTAGTTCTTGAATTTCTGGAGGTTCTTGTCATATGTCCTTCAGCCACAGGAATCGCATTGCATCACGGTCGGCTTTATCGACTTCAATTTGCAGGAATGCTTTCTCGATATCACCTATGATTGCCACTGGATACATTCTGAATCGAAGTAGAATGTCATAAAGCATCGGTTGCAGAGGAGGCCCTGTGTGAAGACAGTCGTTGAGAGACTTGTTATACTTATGCTGCTTCGCACTGGCATCGTAAACGATTCTGAGCTTTGTCGTTTCGGCTTCTTTCCTGATGACGCAGTTGTGTGGCAAATAAGATATTCGTTTACCGTCAGGTTGCTCTGGTATGAATTCCACTATTCCATCTCTTATCTGATTCTTCATCACTTCATCGTACGCGTTGAATGTTTCTTGATCGTTTTTGAGCTTCTTTATCAAGTTCTTCAGTCGTATCTCGCATAGTTGTTTGTTACTTGGCAAATAGTACTGTCCTTTCTTCCATGGTAATTTCACTGAATAACGTCCATCGTTTAGTTTAGTTATATTGTCCTGAAACTCTTCATAGACATCTTCACTTCCATCTTTGATCCCCAAGATATCTACATCGTACAGTTTCTTGAAATCTTCTGCGATCGAGCTTGGTTTCTCTACCATCACGTTGGTGATACTCCTGTTGCTTGTACGTTGATCGTCATCCTGAACACCACCCATTAACGTCCATCCTAGTGTGGTTTCCTCTGCTATAGGCTCATTTCGATCTCCCTTTATGATGCGGCCAGTTTTTATGTGTGCATAATCCTTAACTCCAAGAATGGCATGTATTTGTAGATCTTTGTCGCTAGAGACGTCAGAAAACCATATACCTTTCAGATGAGGGTACTTCATGCGTTGTAAATCTGGATGAATGTTTGGAACTGAGCTCAGCATGAAGAGATCTAGCTCTGCAAACTCTGTTGTGAATTTTCCTTTTGCCTGTCCAATTCCATTGACTTCAAGCTTGTATATTGGACAGTGTACTTCCATCTCTCCATTGACTGTTCCAATGACTCTACTTTCTTTTCGGCAAGGTTTCAATTTCAATTTGCGACCATGTTCACGACTAATGTATGACTTTCCACTACCACTGTCTAACAGAATTCTGCATACTTCGTTTCCAACCTCTGCTTTAACAGTCTGATAAGCAACAGGTCCATTTCGTATGTGTTTGATCTCGTCAGTTATGTTGTTGCTCGCTTCTGTTGTTGTTGCCAAGGTTGGGCATATTGATGAATGATGCTTACTTCTACAATGATAACATACATTCTTGCTCATGCATTCTCTGAGTGAATGGTTTGTTCTTGTGCAGTTGTAGCAGCGCTTTTGTTCTTGTAGAATTGCCTTTCTTGCTGCTACCTCAATAACCTTGTTGCATTCAAATGACTTGTGATTATTGTCTTTACAATAGACACACTCCACTGTTCTGTTTGTCGTTGCATGCAGAACTGATCTCTTTGGTGGTTCTGATCTGCTTCTTACTGCTTCTGGTATGTCAATTTCCTCACATGCTCTGAGGTAGCTCCACAAGTTATTTAGAAATTGCGGAAATTTCCACCGTGTCCAGTGTCTGTCATCCTTTGTGATTTCGTATCGTATATTACGTGGAAGTTTCATGACAGTTTCTTCTACTAGGCATACAACCTGTTCTTCATACTGCATTGATTCTAATGATGCATAGTTTGCTGATATCTCTTCATAGAATCGTCTTAGCTTGAACAAATTCTGGCTGCTTGTCACTGGCTGTATGTCTCGTATGGCCTTAACATGTGCACTTCTTAGCTTTGTGTCGTCTCCAAATTCCTTTTGCAAACGTCGAACTGCTGTCAGATAGTTGTCTTCTGTTGTCGGAAGACCTTTGATCACTGCTGCGGCTCGTCCTACCAAGACTTTGCGCAGATAATGAAACTTCATCGTTGTTGCTAGGCTGCTACTGTGTATCACGCTGCTAAATTGTTCCCAAAATTCTAGCCACTTCAGCGGATCTCCTCCGTATGTTGACAACTCTAGCTTTGGAACTCGTGCTGGTTGACTGACAGTTGGCTCACTGGTTGATGACTGCTCTAATTTCTCGCCTTTGATAGATTCCAGGACTTCTTCGAGTTGCATAACCATGTCTTCATAGATATCAAGCTTAAGATCGCTTTCGTAGTTAAATCTTGCAACTTCCTCGCATGATATGCCAGCTTGAACCATGTAGTAAGACATCTGTGTGTTAAGCTCTTGAATATTCTTAAGTTTCTCTTCGATTCTTCGCTTTGTTCGTTGCAATTCTGTGGGATTTCTCCTTTCCATTGTTTCTCCAATATTGGCTTGGAACAGATTCAGTGTTTGACTCGCTACAGCGTGTAGCTTTCTTGCTTCGTCTAGCTGCATAACTGGCGTTTTTATTCCAAACATATTGTCAGTTGCTTGTAAATTTCCAGTTGTTCCTGATTGGTTCGTTTCTGAATCATCTTCCAAATTGTCTATGTTTATATGAAACATAATAGATCGTCACGTTCTCTTGAATTAAACTTCTTTGCTTCCGGTGCTTCGCGTTTTTCTAGTTTATAGATTTGATAGATTCGTTTACTTGTTGACTTCTGCTAGATTCTTGACTTTAAATAGATTCCATAGCTTCTTGCTTCTCATAGATTTACTAGACTTCGATAGACTCTTCTCGTAGACTCGTAGATTTGTAGATTTTAGATTCCTGATAGATTTTAGACTTTAGACTTTGATTGACTTCTCTTGTGTTATCGTAGATTTGATGTTTTTCTGCTGTCTTGTTGTTAGAATACCATGCATCCGGCTCGGTGGACCAAAATGTCCGAAAACTTGACTTTAGACTTAGATTACTAGATTTAGATTTCGTTCAGAAAAAGCTAGGAGACTGTATATTTTGATTTCTTTGTTCAATTTGATTTTACGCAAATTCCACTCTCTGATACAACAAGACTAAATTATCATGACTCATGCTATCATCCTATCATCTCTAAATCAATCATAAAATTAAAGTTTTCGACACGTCCGTGTTTTCTGCGACAATTTTACTTCATAATCGAAGTCAGTATTTACTGCTGCGTAGCGACGCGCTTGCGCAGCAGCAAATAATGTTAGGGTTAGGGCTACAGAGTTACAGGGCTACATAAGGGCTGGTACTGCGCAGGAGCGTATATGATCCGCAGTGTACCCAATGGCTGAATAATTAGGGCTAGGGTTAGGGTTACGCGTACCCCCTCCATATTTTTTGCAGGCACTTATTTTAAAACATATCATTTTCGGAAGCTCCTTGATGCTTTAGTCCTGATTATTGGTTTAAATTACAGCAACACCCATTTTAACAATGTTAACAGCTAGTTTACTTCATATGTTAATTTTCTGCCACTGGTTTTTTCCGCAGGGCATCTATGACATACACATCAAGCTTGCGGGAGTACCCTTTTTGGATTGGGAAACTCCCCAGATGGCAACACACATACCAATCAAGTAAGAACCATTTATTGTAATAAAAACCCTCATGTGAGTACCAGTGGATCGAGAATCTCTAGGCTGATATTTTTGCCCAGACAATGGAAGAAACAATAGCTTATTGTTATTTGAACAGTAGACTAGGCTCAAAATTCAAAGGTCCTTTAACACCTGCTTTTCCAGTAGATTTCCATCGCGTTTCATTTTATTCGGAGGCTACACGAGGAGTTGACTGGTGAACTTCAGAGGGATGGGGTGAAATTAGTAGAAGAATGGATATTAGATATTGCATTGTGACTTGGAAGCCTTGTTACTAATGATGGTTATTTTGTTTTGCAGAGAAGTCATGCGTAAGCCTGTTGTTTGCTTTCATATTGAAGAAAGGGTAAGTCATTTAAACTTTGTCAGCACCCTTGTCCTTCTTCGAAGTCACTCACAGATTTAACAATTTCTAGCATAAAAGTAATTTTTTCCAGGGGGTAAGCCTTCTTCTATTTTATCATGATTATAGTTGACTCGTTGAATTTTAGTGCTGTATTATTTCGTCTTTCTAGGTTGGGAGGATTGTCGACGTACTGAAAAACACAGCATCTCATCACAACGGATTTCCTGTTGTTGATAACGTTCCTCAAACTCAGGTAAGCTAGGCTTCTGTCTCTCCTACCTTTTAGAATGCCTTTTCTTCATGATTCCTATTGATAACTTGCTTTGCCTTGTACGCAGGGAAGCGAGGGGGCCACTTATGGTACATTCAGAGGGATAATTCTCCGATCACAGCTTATTATCTTATTAAAGCAAAAAGTAAGTTATGCTCTTTATTTTCTTTGACGCACAAATGTATATCTACAGTCTCTTTGGTTATTGACAGTTTGGATGAACTGATAACACATCTTGCTTTCGCTCTTTTGCTCCAAAGTACCCACCTTGCTTTTATTAATGCGTCTGTTATTGCATCGGTAATTGTTTGTTAACTGTTAATTAATTGTTAAATATTTGCATCTGGTATTGTTAATCAATTTTGCAGGTTTTTTACGAGAGAGGCCAGCTTCGAAGACATAAACTAAAACTGAAGGATTTCAGAGATGCATATCCGCGATTTCCACCAATCAGGGTGAGTGACTTTCTTCCATAACTGGCTCTTGGAGCCGGCTCACATTTTTGACTCGCTTTTCAAGAGTGGTATCTTGAGTGATGTTGAGTTTCCGCTCTGAAGAGTTTCATATCCTCAATGTCAACCCTCTGCTTGTGGTATGTTCTTATATGCAAGTCAGTACAGTGATTGCCTTTACTTTATGCTTATGCACCGCACAGAAGTTGACAATCTTTATGCTCACACGTTTTTGCTAAACTAAAGTTGTTATTAGCCTTTCGTTATTATTATTCTGGAGCTAATCAATTTAGTGCTTTGTTTCTTTTCTAGAATATCAATATATCGCAAAGGGAAAGAGATTGTTTTGTCGATCTGAAGCCGTTTATGAACCCGGCACCATACACAGTAATGGAGGTTTGTATTCACATATGTTATTTTCTAGCGAGATCAAAGTCTTTCTTCACTCTGCTTTCTACCCAATGATTCTGGACTCTCTTGACTTATGGCCAAAGTCTGTGTTTTTCGAGTCTTTATGCAATTCTGTATGGGTTTTCTGGGTCTTTAAACATTGCTTTCGGCTTTCTGTTCTCAGGACACTCAACTAACTTGAATATGTAAACATGTTAAACATATTAAACATGTATGCACAAATACGTATTTAATGTAACTAAAACTAATTATCGGTATTCTAAACAAGCTCTATTCGTGCCCCTGAAGTTTGAATTTACCTTCTTTTTATTTTAGAATTCTTCACTAAATAGAGCGTTTAGATTGTTCAGAGCACTGGGTCTCAGGCATCTGGTCATTGTCAGCGAAGTTAACCAGGTAAGGGATTTGCTGTTTATTTTTTGTGTGTCCTGTGCATGGATTGGTTCTTTCACGGAGCCAATCCCTGGATTTACCAAAGCATTGTCGGCTCCCCCGAAGAGCACATGTGACTTAATTTCGCCGGACGTAAAATCAACTATGGTTTCTTATGTGAATAGTTCCCTCCTCCGCAGTTCCTTCTCACCGCTCCCCCTTTCCCCTTCTTATTTGACAACCCAGGAAATAGTCTTGGAGCAAGACTATTGTGTGAGGGAATTAATGCTTGCTTTTAGGTGGTGGGAATTGTGACACGAAAAGACTTAGCCAAGTATAGAACATGGGCACACCGGGGCCAGATGGGATTGGAAGAATTAAAAGTATTACAACACAATGAATGATACTAATGAAGGAAGTAAACGCGTTTTGAGAAACAGAGATTAGCTTTATATTTGTTGTTGTTTTTGTAATGTTGACTACTTTTCCATGATTCTGAAAACTTGCATCTAGTGGGGTAGACTTTTTTGATAGGCTAGACAATCAAAAATGGTCAATTTGAAACTGGAAGAGATTTTCAACGGTATTTTGATGCATTTTAACGTGGCAGAGGAATGCAATGGCAGAGATTAGTTATACCATGCAAATTCATATATTTCCCACTCTAAATTTACGCCACATTTTGTCCTTCACCCTGATAATACCTCAAATAAGTGCCCCGACATTTCTTGAGTCTTTTGATATTTAGATTTGGTGTTTAGTTCGCCCAATTCTTCACCACCCCTGGACAAAACATGTTTTTTATATACATCTGATTTGATTTTTTGTTTTGTAATAAATAGAAATAGGAAAGAGGGATTTGATGCCTTTGGGGTCCGGTATAAGGGACAACAAATGTGATGTGACAATTGTTGTCACATCAATTCAAATTAACAACTACATAAATAGTTGAATGACTTTTTGTTAACAATTATATACGTGTTTTTTCTATTAATTTCATGTGAATAATTTCGAACGACTAGATTTTTATAATTTCAAATGCTGTAGTGAGTGAAAAACGGAAAGGGAAATGATACTTGTTTAATAGGTGAAATTTGCAAAGCTCAATTCGAGATGGAATGTACTCTACAATATTTTGCAACACTAACTTAATTTATAGTGCCATAAGGCGCCATATACACCACAATGAGGCATCATTCATATATATTAATTTCAGACTATGTGTTAATTGATAAAAGTTTGTTATATCCAGCAAAGCAAGATGGTTCACAAGCCTTCGTGAGGTTATGTTTCCATCTCTTCCAATGGAAAGTTATGACGTCGTGTGTGTACTACCATCTTGCTTTCGACTCTGTTTCATGCGTCCTCGCCTCTCTCCCAGTCGAGGATAGATATAAATAGCTGGTAATACGGCACTTGAAAGTTCGTTATACGGGTTTTCATTTTCTTTTTTATATCACACTGCTGACATTGTTATTCTGTTTTCTGTGTTATATCTGATATAATTATTTGGCATGCTGATCACGAATAGTATGCTTAGAAATGTCATCTTTCATTCACTGTCCGAAGATTGGACTTTTGATTCGGGATCGAAATCTTTCGTCGCTTTTAATTTCGCGAAGATTTCCACAAACATCTTCCTGAAGTCCAAATGAGCATAATCATCATCATCATCGTCGCATACTGCATCATCATTGGTCATCGTATTTTGCAAGTTCGTCATTTCACGTTTGGGACTTCGAGTGCACTTGTTTCCAACCAACTCGGTATCAGTATGAGAGGTTGCGAAGTCCCATGACAAAGTCTGAATAGCTCGCTGCACTCTGTTGTGCGTTGTCCTTGATTGCTCCTCCGCAGTTCCCTCGTGATTATCGTCGTATTTGCTCAAGAGCTTTTCATATCTCTTCACCAAATCGTGATACTGATCGTCCATCTCTGAAAGAACCGAAAGGTTTTTCAATGGCTGATTCAACTGCGACACTGAAGATGAAATATGTCTTTTCGATGCCAGCAACTCCGATGGGTCGCAAATTGCCGATGAACTGCTCAGTACTTCGTGTGACGAGGCTTTCGACAGCACGAAATTATCAACACGCAATTTGCTGTGTTGCAAAGCATCGTTATCGCGCACGTGTTGTGACAGGCGTGGCACGCTAATTGCACTCGTGCTGCACGTAAACGAAAGATCAACGTCCGAGGAGAAGCGATCGGCGAGTTTCTTGTATTTGTGTGCTTTCTTCGCAAATGCCTGCCACTCTTCAATTTCGATATCCAAACCCGAGAGTCGATGTTGAAGAAGTTGATTGTCAGTTGAAAGATCTTCAATCTCAGCTTTCAATTCATCCTTTTCGATCGAATCCATGTTCATGTGTACCCTCATCTCCGTGATGGTCTCTTGCATTGCTAACATCTTTTCCTCCAAAGTTTCGCATTTGGCCAGCAATTCTTCGTGTATTTCCTTATCGTTATCAGCACTCAAATCCGCATCAGAATGTGAGGCTTTCTGGTGAGTGCAACCACATTTTCTAGAATTCTCTTGTTCGCACCCCTTCTCAAAAACATGATTTTCCTCCGCCTCAAGGTGGTCGATTTTCAATTTGTAATTCTCGCATTTCTTTTCAAGCGATTCTATTGTGTCCCACAGTCTTTTGTTTTTGCTGTTGGCTACTTTGCAGTCGTTTTTCAATTGGGTGTTCTGATCAGCCAACTCGTGGTTATGAGCTTCCAAATTCTCCAGGGCTTTTGACTGGCTTTTTAAGGAGTCTCGCAAATTCTCGGCTTGTTGCTCGAAGAACTGAAATCCAACACGTGGTCGTTAATAACAGCCAGACTATCTTTTCTGAGGCTCCAGTTCAAGAAATATTAACAAGGCAGGTAAGGGTGAATGTTAACTTAACAACATGCATCTACCCGTTAACAATACAATTTTCTCAGGGCTTTATGTTAAAACAAGAGCCCTCGTTCATTTATCGAGATTTATGTAGGAAGATAGAGACCTAGAACTTCGGGGGTAATCTGGAAATTGCAAATGGCGTTTTTGGCCATCAACATTATGCACCTGCAATATTCGGATTAACTGGATACAGGTATCGTTTGCGCTGTTAAATATTTACAAATTATTCTTATTACGGAAGAAAATAATTTCATGTATCAACAGGTGAAACATTGTTTAGCAACGATAACAGAATTTTCAGCAATTGTTTGACATTTGTACGAAGATACTGTGGTCAAAATGTTATTTATATGGAAGAAGGCACAGCTGTTTCGATTGAAGCAAAAATTCTAATACCTGCGCTTTCAATATCTGTTCTTCTGCGTAATCTTGCGAAGCTCGTAGTAACAATTCCAATTCTCTATTTTTCTCCAAAAGAACCTTGCCAATTTCTGCAGCAAGCTCTAAATCTGAAAATCAAATCATCGTAAAAATCATGGTTGGCAATGAAATGGATGACAAAGAAAGGCAATGATAATGGATCCCGCGCGAGACAAATTATAGTAAATTCATTCATGTGGATAAAGATTAAGGTGACAACAATAATTCATTATTCAGAGTTTCTATAAAGCTTATAAAATACTTGTGCAAATAAAGACTAGAATTTAATCAAATCATCACCTGCTCTCAACAAAACCAACAAATAAGCAACAGGTGTCTGAAAATTTTTAAGGGTTGGGTGTCCTTGCTATGGCCTAAAGGCCTAAAATTACTTCCAAAAGTGTTTCCCAAGTGTTTCCTAATATCGTATTTCCAACACCTGATAAAAATTTAGTTTGTCACGTTTAGGTAGAACTGGGCCTTGGTAATAAAAAAAGCTTATCGGAATGTAAAACTAACCAAGTTCGGTGATTCTTTCGACTTTTTCTCCGATTTCTCTTTCATCTTGTTTGGAATCGCCGCGTTTTCCATCTTTCAGAAAATTATCAGCCATAAACAAGCTTGCTGCTTCTACATTACCTTCCATCGTTCAAAAGTTCCACTTTCACGTTTACCATAAAAAGTAACACGATCAAATGGCAATAAATCTCTAATTTCAAATAAATTGCATGTTTTCGTTAAATAGATCATAGATCATCATCTATGGTCTAAATCTTTTTTTTTGAAGGAGGGAGTGAGTGGGAGAAAAAATCTTCGGTAAACAGAAGATGACGTCACGTATGTAATTGTCTTCCACAGCAGATGTTTCCGAGATTTGTATGTGATGACAACAAATTAAATTAATTCAAGTTGATTGGTAGAAACATTGAATACAACATTATGTGATGGTCAGTTTGTTTGTATTATACAAGGATCCCTGTGAAAAAGTGTACAACTATTTTTCAAGTCAAGGGGGGGGGAATCAAACTTCATTTCATCAAATTCACAGTTATTATAATAACTGCAATAAGAATTTATTGCCTTCGTTATTAATTATGAAGCTAAGCCATCACATTTTCAGATTTATATTAATTCAGTGGACAAGAAGCAGCAATGAAAATTCATTCATCACCTTAAAATTACTCAGATTTATTACAAAAGCAAACTGTAAAATTTTCTGTTTTATTATTAACTATTCATGTACTCTCTAAAATGCATTTCCCATCTTTGAGATTTCTTTCTCATTTTAGTATCATATTCTTTTTTATTGAGCCTCTTCTGAATTCTTTTCTTTCTCTCAATTGGCAGCCTCTTTACTGCTTCATTGTCATTTGCTTTGAAATGAGTTACTCGTCCTCTCTGATCATTCTTCAACCCAAGTCCTGCCCTGTCTCTTTTCAGGACTGTTGCAACAGGATTTTTCACACCTTTTCCGTGAGGACCAAGACCCTGATCTTCCGACCATCCAGTATCTTTAAGAATCTTGTACCCAACATTATCAGCTGTCAGATGGTAATATGTTGGAAGATTCTTATCTTTGAATTGGTGAAATAAATGTGAAGTAGAACTGAAATGCTTGTCTCTTTCACCCACTTCAAACTCGACACCACACATTTCGCACACCTCCTTCTCAATCTCTTCCTTTTTAAGAGGCCTTCTGTGTGGAGACATTTTCTCCTTTTTTACTCGACTTTCGAAGAACAGGTCTATAATAATTGCATTGTCAATTTTCACAGCAATATCCCAGGCACTCATGCCTGCGCTATCAATTGGTGAATAAACAGTGGCACCTTTCTCCAAAAGATACTCTACAATGTTGACATGGCCGCCTGCAGTAGAACACATAAGAGGTGTCCAATTGTATTGATCCCGTAGATCGGTTGAAAAATCCTGACTTTCGAAAAGCTCCCGAAATGAGGCAAAGTCTCCTTCGTGAATGAATCTAAATAGATCTGTCACACAGCGTTTAATATTTCTTGTTGACATTGACTCCACGGATCTGCGGGTTTTCCTCATTTTTCCTGCTTTACAGTGTTCTTTGGCTCTTTTTTCCCGATCTCCAGTTCGCTCTACTTTGTTCGTATATCTCTGGATAAAACCAGTGTAGTTTTCATTATCCTCCCCAACTTTAGTTGGTTCCTTCCTGTTGCTATCTTTGGTAATTTCTTCATAAAACTTTCTGATTTCTAGGCCATCGCTATTTTCTGCTCCTTTTCCAATCTGAGGATTACTATCATTTTGTGCCTTAACAAAATGATTAAGATACGCTGAAGAAGGCGTGGATTTTCCCATCAATGCCGTCATTTTTATCACATCGTTTTACAAGACCCCTTCTTTCTTCTTTAAAAAGTCCAAATGAGAAAAAAACGTTTAACTTTTTTCGCCATATTGGATTGTTGTTGATTTGATATAGAGGCTACACGTCACGCATTTTCCTCTTAAAGTGAAACAGAGGTTTATGATCTGTTTTCATTGGTTGGATTTTTTTAAAGTTACAAATTTATTCAATTACGGATTTTTTTAAAGTTACACTTATTCTCAATTTCGTTTATTCGAATATTTTGCCATAAAAGCATTTATATTTCTATTATGCAATATTTTCTCGGCAAATATAAAATTAATGCCATGCAATTTGAAGAACGTTGTACAATGGTTGATATTCTCCAAAACATCTTTGAAAAGAGGAGCATGCAAATGCTTGTCAAACGATGAATACGCATCTACAAGTCAAGAAAAGAAAGCCCACATTACATTAATTTTTAACCTCTTCATATACATGTTGTTTATATTATGTTTTTGCATTGTTTTTCGGTTCTTTTCATCCATTATTGCCATTCATTACCCAATTACTCGCATAATATTGTGAATCAAAATTCTCTTGCATTGCAGGTTTTCTGCAGCTGACCTGACTCCTTGCCTTGACAAACATTGTCAAACATTATCTGTCTTGTTGACGAAAATTGGAGTTGACAAATAGAGGAATTTATGAACTTGTAGAAATTTATGCAAGCTAGAACATCTCTTGATCTTTCCTTCTTATTGTATTGAAGACGCTTAAACTAATTTTGATGGATAATTCAATTGTACATCTGAACCCTCAAGTCGCCGGAAATCTAGTTTAAAGAATATGCAATGCAATGTAATGTATACAGAACATGTGAAGAAGAAACATAGAAAGAATACAAAGAAACGAGATTTTAAAAATAAGGAAAACAACATCTGTTAAAGTTCACTCCTGGCTTCCCATATTCAAATTCATGAAAACAAAGAAGAATGAAATATGTTCGGTGGGGAATAAAAAGTCAACGCGAATTTACGTAAAGATTTGTGCACATTGGTCGCTGGTGTTGAAGTGTGCAATGAGATTATGTAGGGCTGAAGACAGCCAGTGCTAATTAAAAATCTTAAAATACCAAACAAGGACGGACATGTTTTGTAAAGCAACCAGTTCTCCTCGTGAAAGGCTGTTCAAGATGTTGACTGCTTTTAACTTTGACGAGATAGCCGAAGATTACGTCGATTATGATTTGTTTGAGAGGGTAAGTGATATCTATTGATATTTTCTAAGTGTTTTCAAGCAATGTTTTATGTGTGTGTAACTGTGTCGTGTCTTAGGCGGAGCACCAGTCATTGCTCTTTGCATGATTGTCAGAATTAGTTTCAAAATATGGATCTCTGAAATAATGTCTGCGGGTTTGAGACAACAAGTTTTTACGAATTGTTATGAATTATTTTTCACAAAGTTTAGGCTTCTTCGCGTTTAGAGATGAAATATAAATAAATAAACCGTTTGACCTGAGATTTTGAATTGATTGTGGAAACATTCCATCGTGTTTTGAAATTGTTGCCATATTTTTTGGCCGTTTTTCTTGCACCAGGAAGTTTCGTTGCCTGCTTGTGCCTTACAATGTGATGCATGCAACAGCTAAATATATTGGAAAGTTATTCGTGAAGTTATTCGTGAAATAATGTGACAAATCGTGTCATTGCCAGTACTTCATTTGTGAATGCTTGTTCGTCAGGAATTTTTAGCCAACAAAATCATATCCAATGCATCAGGGATATTTTTAAGATGGTTGAATTTACTGACCATCACCTGGATAAACAAAGGCTTTATTTGTGAGTTCTATGCAGAATAGAAAACAAGCAGCTGTTATTTAATTCGAGCAGAAATTGTTGTGTGTTGATATTTACATTAGCTCACGCAATGCAATTATGGGTGTCGGGAAGAAATTTCTGAATCTTCATTCAATATGGCTCCGAACCGAAGCTTTTGACTTTAATAAAACATTGAATTTAGATTGTTAGAATGATAGGACACTGGAATATTTCAATTTTGGGGTGCTATTCATTTGTCAATGTTGCACAATGTATGGACATTAACAACATGGTATACAGCAATAAAACAACACAACAGCTATTCCACAAATTTCACATTCCGTTTTCTGTTTATGGTCAATGTTGCTTGTCATTTGTCGCGCCAATTTTATCGAAATCTCCTCACATCATCACTTGCTCTATTCGTCTCACACCTGCTCTCTTCAACAAACAAGGAAACTGCTAATGATCGCAGGTTTTGGAACATTTCAAGGGGTCATTCATTGGCAGGACCGCCTAGAGCCAGCGCGGGCCTCGGGGTATTTCATAGCACCGGCCCCCAGTAGGTTTCCGAAACGCCGAAAGGCTGTTTTTGTGACCAGAGTGCCATTGTCCCCAGGCTCCGGAAAAAAGAGGTAGACAGTAGACGTCATCTAGCAATTCAGAAAACCAGCCATTTTAAACCATTTTTAACTGCTAGTCTCTGACAATCCAATCCAATGCCGTTATTCTTCAAATAGATTCCCGGTGACTTATTTACAAAACATGAATGCTTGGATGTTTGGCCGGGGGCGCTTACTAAGATGGGAGCTCCTATAAAGTTTGATATCTTCTTCATTCTATCTCTCCTTAATAATCTACTTTTTCCGAGGGGTGATTATTGAGGTGGGACGAGTTCCGAGTCTAGATTTGACAATTACGATTATGCTGCTGGAAATTTGTCGACGTTATTTCATCGCCTTTTATAGCTTGAAGCCATCATCAAGAAGCTTCAAGATGACGACAAAGGCGTTACGAAAATATCACAGAAGAAGTTTAGGGGATCAGTTCAACTTGACATATTTACAGGTCTTATATAAATGCATTTTAATATTTTGGAATTTGCCACATAGTTGGTTTCATTGGTTATTTATTATCATTCTTATTATTGTTATTTTATTTGTTCATTGCTACCCAGGTGCAGAATTTATTCAAACGTTGCAGAGGATCCTGGAAATTGAACATTTCAGTAATAATTGTCTTTCTTTAATTCTTCAATTCGGTTAAGTTTGAGTTTAGTCTTCATTGATCAAAATTCCTTCATTCACAATAAATATCAATTTCTGATTTTCGACTTTTAGCCGAAGCAGTGCATCTTGGGAATCTTCTACTGCATCATGGGTATATATATTCAAACGACCATCACTCATCCCAAGTTCTCTTAAAAGAAGATACCACACATTTTAGATTCCAGGTGACTGAAAAAGATTAACATATCTCGTTTCATTTCATTTCATTTTAAAATCTTTATACACGAATTCTCTATCAGCTATGATAAAAATAAACTACTAATACAAATTAATACTTTAATATATATATATATATATAAAATAAAGATGTAGCTGTTCTACCTAGGGATCGTGTTTATATTTTTGGGAATTTATTAACTTTGTAAGAATTCCTCTAGGTTTCTTTTAAACATAGAAATTGTGGGGCTTATTCTGATGTTTCTTGGAATTTCATTCCATGTTTTGGCCCCAGAGTAAAAGAAACTTTGCTTTGAGAATTCTAAATTATGCCTTGGGATGTCAATATCAAGCTGATTCCTTGTCGAATAGCTAGATATCTCTGATCTAGTGATAAATTTACCTCTTAGGCTGTCAAGGCAAAGACCGTTTATCATTTTGTACGTCATTATAGCCCTGTCATATTTAATTAGGTTCGAAACTGACAGCCATTTACAGATCCACCCGTCCTCAAATTTTGCACTTTGAATTAATGTTTGAGCCCTGTCTTGAAGACGCTGAAGATGTTCAAGCTTTGTATTGGACAGACTTCCCCATAATTCATCACCGTATCTTAGATGGCTCTCGAAGACTGCCCTGTAAACCTGGTCCAGTTTCGATTGTGGGAGTATGTTTTTAAGTTTCCTCAAAGAAGAAAGACCACATTTAAGTTTACACTTAAGCTTCTTGTACTGCTTGTTCCAAGATAGGTTTTCATTTATAGTGACTCCTAGATATTTTACATCATGGGCTCGTTGGATTTTTACTCCATTTGTTTCCACGTTTATGTCCCCCTGGATATGGTTAATTCGTCTTTTGTGACCAATGACCATATATTCAGTTTTATTGGTGTTTAGACTAAGTTTATTTTGCCGCATCCACTCTGCAATGTTCTTACCCTCAGTTTTTAAGTCATTGCACAGTATCTACTAACAGCATGCATCGTCTTCTCTGACAAATGTCTTGCAATTAATTTATTTGTTTCCTTTTCAGAATTCAAAGTATTGGCCTTCGCAGAAACCAGATGGCAGTGAGGAGGAGTATGGTGGGTGTTACCAACTCATAAAAACTGTTTTGTATGCCCAACATTTTGTTTTCATATTCTGTGCTGCTTCTTGTATTCTATTTACTATTTACTATTTACTATTGATTGTTCCTCTGTTATTGTCGAATGAAATTACTTTCAAGCTGTTTATTTGGTGAAGAAGAAGATGCTATCAAAAGACAAGAATGGCCTGCGACAAGACGAGTTGGTAAGCTGCTGAATCATCATGTACACATATGTTATTTAATCTTTAATTTCATTTAGTTTTCAACCTTTGCTTTATTTGTATCATCGCCATTTTGTATTTGTTGTAAGCATTTTATCGTTTTCTTTCCAATTTCTAGGTTTACTTTACCAAGCTCCTGGAATTATTTGGCTCAAGGTGGAGTAGCGTCATGAAAGCCGCTGAAGAACAGTACAGGTATTGGGGCGAATTATGTTTTTACTCACTGTCACTGCAATATAGCATTCTCAGAAAAATGTCCAACCTTTCTTTGGACATTAAGCTCAAATTCAGCTATCTTGCTCATTAATAGAAATCTTGTAATAAATAGAAACGCCATTTTCATGGAGTAAAGCGTGAGGGCAACGTCGATCTTACGTGAACTAAAACTAATTAGTCAAAGTTATTCCACTAGCTATATTCAATCGATCTTGCTTGTTTCTTTTAGAGTTCTGAAAGAAAAGAAAAAGTCCGAAAGAATTCTTATTATGAAAGAGGAAGAAGCATTTTGGAGAGTCCACAGGCTACGGGTATACTTGGTTGTTTATTAAAGTTTCCTGTCTTGTCTGTGAAATTTAGGGAGAAGAACTTTGAGAAGATATCTTTGAAGCTCTTTGGATCATGTGATTAATTTGCCTTTAAGCTTGTGCGTAATGTGTAACCGGGTTAGTTTCCTTTTTAGGAAGATGAGACTAATGTGTTCGATGCTGGATATAAGAGTTACACAAACAGATTTTCCAGAAAGGTAATTTAGCTGCTTATTGAGTATCACTTTAGGCTGCTTGATTGCAACCTAGCTGTACATGATTATAGATGTAAGAGAGATAGAGAACAGTAAATGAAACATCTCACATGGCGTCCATAGAGACGGTGGTAAGATCAATAAAGATATCTTGAAATTGGGAGAACTATTGGCTAATAGAGACAGCATGATAAAAGGCTAATAAGACCAATAGTAATTTGATTGTGGGACAATCTTAATTCCTCTTAGGTGCCTAGTTGCTGTCCCCCCGCTAATTAATTTTTGAAAATTTTTCCAACCAATTGATTTTGGCACTTTTGTGTTAATTACTGTAGTAAAAAGAATTAAAACTTTAAGTAGAAGCAGTATAACTCTTTCTTTTTTATAATTCTTTTTCAGTCTAATAATTTTTTTATGCTAGGATCTAAGAACACTTTCAACTCTTCAAACCGAGGTATGATATTTTTAATTAATTTTAATTAACTCTATTAAACTTTACTAGTTATCTTTATGTTTCGATGAAATATTCCCACGGTTGAATAATTTATTGGTAGAAGTGAGCTAATTTATCAACACGTATGCAACAATCAGTCTCTTCCTTCAATTCCATTTCCTCAGTGTTTGGAATATTTGCTATATCAAATCTAATGCATAATTGCATTTTATTTAAGGTGAATGCATTGAAAGATAAGACTCAACGCATTCGAATTCCTACGTCCGTTGCCTTCAACAAGTAAGTGTCTTTTTTATTTATCTTGTGTTTCAGCTCCATTTTGCGTTTGTGGGCCCAGATATCTCTCCTGTAAGTAGATTGCTCTGCTGGTTCTGATTTTCTAGTGGTTCATTACAAGATTAACTTGCCACTCTGTCAGTAACACGTTAACTTAAAGGTTGAAAGAGGCCAAATGAATAAGCAGTACAATGATAGGTCGGCTTTACTTTGTCACAGTCAATTGTAGTGTCCTAGATTTAATGACGAGGATCGAACTAAAACCGCAAAGAAGGGAGATGTTGGGATAATTTTACACAAGCCGTATCTTTGATTTTTCTTTTACCATGTATAAGTTTTCTTGTCCCGATCATCCCTCGACCACTTGTATATCATCGTTAGAAAAATGTCCTGCAACAACGAAACAACGAGACCCTTTAGAAATCTCTGCATCTGACCAATTGTTCTGATCTGTTTAATTTAGACTGCTATAGTCTAATATTCAATGTGGTTGTCGATTCAATTTCATTCATCCAAGTAAAAATCTTCTTGTGTGTTATAGTATACATAGAGTAAGCTGTATTTACTCCTGAATTTTCTCATTATTTCGACACCGCAAGTTTTGATTTAAGCTTCCAAAAATTTAATTAAATTATATCGCAAGGTTTTTTGGGACGTCAAAGCAAGTTTTTTGACAACATCATTTTTCTGTGATCTCTGCCTGCCGCTTCGCGCAGCAGATGCTTTTCAGGAAATCCAGAATTTTCACTCGCATTTCACTGAGTTTCCAACAGTAGATGATAGGGTTCAGCGTAGAATTCAACAACACAAAACTGGTACCCCAATCGTGAACGCCGAATACCCAGCGTTTTTTCACGCGCGAATAATCCCGCATGAACGTCAGCACGCAACTAGGAATATAGCATATCACCAGTACAACGAGAATGACAACTGCAAGGCGAGTGGCTTTTGAGTTAGGCCCTTGTCTTGCAATGGAGGATGCTTTTCTTTTTGGCGGCTGTTTGCTCTTCTTCCCAAGTCCCTTGTCTTCTCTGTGTAAGGAATTCTTTCCGACTGCGGAAGGATATTCCACTGCTTTAGCGGTACAGCGTGTTTCAAGCGCTACACCGTCCGCAACAGCATTTTCGTCGTGTTTCGTTGATTCAGTAACGATTGTTATTCTTGCCGTTTGAACGTTGATCCGCTTGACAAGTAAACAGGCGCGAATGTACACGAACGCGCTCCATGCGATTGAAGTTGGAATTAAAGTGATCACAAATAAACGCATTATCGTCATCTGCGGTGTAGAGAAGCTAAGAGCGATTATCAGAATCGACAGGAGCCATATCGCGATTATTGGTCTGACTATTATTCGCTTAGAAGTTGTCCAGTTGTAATACTTGAATGGATGAAATATCGCGAAGTATCGTTCAAAAGCCATCAGTGTCAGCGATAAATACGATGTCATTCCTATGAGATAGCCCAGCTGAAGACTGGTGATGTATAATCCACAGACCACGTTTCTGTTGATAATTTGATAAGTCATTACTGCCTTGAGTGGCTGAATAACCAGTCCGGCTATCATGTCGCTCGTAGCCAGGCTGAATAGAATGGCATTCGGTACTGTTTGTAGGCATCTATTCTTGATAATAACTATGAGAACCATACAGTTCAATGTTGCAGCAATCGGTCCCAATATACTATCGAATGCTATCATTGCAATGTAGCTGTTGTAGAATGTATCATCCAAAGGATACTGTGCTCTCACGTTGAGACATTGAAATGAATAACAGGCGGTTTTGACGGTCATCTTTCTTGCTGAACTCAAACTGATATTCGTTTCTTGAGGTTTTCGAGTTGTCTTGCCCTAATCAGGGCTTGTTATCTTATTGAATGTCCTTCTCTACCACACAGCTGTTTAATACATATAAATCGTGATGAAACTTCGACTCTTTCATTCGTGTTTCAAGAGAAATACTATTAAAATTTCCAGCAGTTCTTTCTTTCTTTGTCGTACGATGCAAGTGTTTCACAATGTTTTTCCTGTAAACAAAATTCTCTTTCAAAAATATTCTCTTACGAATCTTCAACCCATGGGATTAACCCCACAGCCACGAGTCTCGTTTCTTGACTCAACACACTTCTTTTGGGTGGAAAAGATAGCAACTGTACAAATATTATCGCCTTCTTTGTAGTTTCTTTATGCTTTCATCTGATTAGAACCGCCGGCTCTGGAGAAATCATCAATTACTGTTTACAAGCATTCAATTCTTAGACAAATTAATTTTGAAAGATCATTTCTCTATTCTCTCGTATATTTGCGTTATTAAGTTGTTGATTAGAGTGGTATTCCGGCAGATGTGTGACACATTGTATATTCTCAGACAGCATTTTTTGTATGATTTTCTCACGGTTATTCTTTCTTATCCAATATTGATAATTGATATTGAACATTGATGAACATCCATGTATCGATGCTCCTGAATTTTCTTGCATAATTTCCCGATTTTTTGCTGCATTGTTTTCACAAATTGCTCTTTGTGACTGGCAAAAGGTTTATTATCAACGTTTGCTTTCACCATCTTTCACGTACAGCATGAAATCAACTGTCTTTTTTCCAACAATATTCTATTATACGCTCAGTGCCGCATACCATGGCAACGGGGGAGGGCTAGATTTAGATTAGCCGACAAAATTCGAAAACTATGAACTGTTGTTTTATTTGTTTTGAATTGAAATAATGTCTTCAAACACAGTAGCTTCATTTTTGAAATATGTATGCTTAAATGATACATTATTCATTGAAGCTGGATGTCATAACTGATCGCATCAGCAGTACGACAATATGATTGTATCTTTTGGTTAAGGTATAGGATTCCTATTTGCCAGTTTTATGATTTCTGTATACGACAATATGATTGACTGGAACATTTGCAGTTTTTATTTCTATACAATTGCTACACATTATCCCAATCTACGGGGATGTTGAATTGTGCAAGAAGCCTCGTTGTCATTAGAAGATCGTTGTGTCTCGTTTCTGTGTCTCCTTTGTTTTTGCCTCTATGCGATGGTTTTGCACGTGTTGTCTTCCTCTTTGACCACTAATTTCCTTGTGAGGCCCGATTTCTCCTCGCGTACATTCGCTTATGCGAGTGGATCTCCTCGGTTTGATAATCTCATACGCTTTCCTTCGCATGTCCTTCATTTGGAAACAGTAGATCAAGGGGTTGATTGTTGAGTTCATTAGGACGAAACTGTTCGTCCAATCTTGAAACACTCTGACGAAATCGTTGTCCATACCGAAAAATCGCAGTGCCGTAAATACGGCACTGGGTAGATAGCACAACGACATTACTATTAGCACGCTTAGCGCCACTGCTGTTGCCTTTGACATGACATTTGTGCGATTTGCTACGAATCTCGTTCCGCCGTCTATTGCACTGAGACTTGTTCCCCGCGCCGTTGTTTGTTGTCGCCTGATGTTGCGCTGAATTCCGTTTACCGTGCGGACAATTTTCACGTGCGCGGTGACGCAGAGCGCAAAGGAAACAACGCTTATGCCGATCGCAAAGAGCCGCTGCAACAGCATTTGCGGCGTAAGAAAACTTAGGCCTGTTGTCAGTGTTGCGAGAAGCCAGATCCCAATTATCAATCTGATGACCAATTTGTTGCTTGTGGTCAGTTGCTGGTATTTGTAAGGGTGGATTATGGCGATGTAGCGTTCAAGCGTAATCAACGATAGAGTAAGATACGACACGATGCCAAGAGAATACGACAACTGAAGAGCGGCAATGTTGAACGCACAATTCGGCTCGCATTTGAATATATTTAGCATGACTATGCCCTTGATCGGTTGAGTAAATAGGCCGGTTAGCATGTCACTGAGTGCTAGGCTGAATATGATACAGTTGGCTGGTTTGTTGTGCAGTGATTTGTGCTTGTAGATGGTGAAGAGAACGACAACGTTCATGAACATTGTCAATGGAGCCAGAATGAAATCAAACAAACTCACACCAAGAAAGCTTTTATCGTATGAATCATAAAGAGGATAGTTCATATCGAGATTGTGACACTTGAACAACAGTCGAATCTTCTCGTCGCCTTCTTTCAGGCATGTAAAATTTCTCTTCAGAGACACAGACATGATTGGGCCAACTTGTCACTGCTTCCAACCAGCACCAATTCCATGCGCCTTCTGTTTTGTGCTTGTGTGTGCACTTTTTGTACAGGCAACAAAAATATTTCTGATATGTTAAGCTTGTTCTGGTTGCTAGTTTTAACCAATCATACTTGATTTTGCTTTCCAAAATGAATGCAGTTTTTCTATTGCAGTGCAGGTGTCCAATCTTCGATCTTTGTATTTCACGCCATTGTATTTTCACATTTTGTCATTCTTCAAGCAGGAGCAAACTTGTGTAGCTTTGTGTGTCTTTTCGGAATTGGGTTTTTAAGCAAACTCTCAGTGATTTTGCTTATTTTCTATTTGTTGACAATGTTTGTTATTTTGGAAAGAAGATAATAGTCTATTGATTCATCAATTTGTTTCAGGAAATTATAAACAATTAATGTTTACATTCTCCACTATACTGGTTTTGTTCGTGGTGAATTTTGATATCTTAATAATTAACAGATGCTGGCTCACACCAATTCTTGGAAATTTAATTTTTGTAATCAAAGTTTTCCAGAAAACTTAAGGTCCCCTATAGAAAGTATAATATACATTGTTATGTAGTCTAGTATCAATGTTTCATTTAGCGTTATTTATAGACAAACAACAGTTTAAGGCAACCATGAAACAGTTTAAATAGGAAGATAATATTCCTTGAAAGAATTTTGGTTGTCTGTTGTATTGTTCAAGCTGTCCTGCGGTATTGTTAGCTTGCAATTAATTTTTTATCTGTCCTTTTGGTACACAATCAGGTGTAGCTTTACTGGACGTGAAAATACTTGATATTTCGACTGGTATTTTGATGTTTGCCTAGCTTTGTTATGTTTTTCTTTGTTTGTTTTTCTTTGTCTTGTTTACAAAGCAAGAAGCTTTATGTCCATGTTTCTGTCGTTTTCTTTGTATAAGCTGGTGAGCTAGTTTCCCAGATGCATGTGTTTGCATGCAAGGGCTGAAGAAACCCGAATTCTTTTGTGAATATTAAAGTACCGACTATGCCAGTTATGACAATTTGACGGTTCTATTGCATTACTTATTATTTCACGTTTACTCTTATCAATATCTCTTTGAAAGGATGACCACATTGTCATTTGACATCTGCTTCTCATTACAGAACGCGTACACATCATTCCTTGATTGATATTCGGTTTTATTTGTTCTGTATTTTGCGTTGTTTTTTGTCGAGATACATATACCAATGTAAGTGGAATGTACATTGATCAAAGTCTGCTTTCCAAGTCTGACAGTGCCGCTGAGGAGATGTTGCTACCCGAATTGGAGACCGGATAAACGTTGTTTTTGCATTGACGGAAAAGTCGGGAAATTCTTTTGCGCACTTCTGTCAACATCAAACAATAGATGATCGGGTTGAGCATCGAACACAATAAAACGAGAGATTTTGTCCAATCATAGATGCCTTGGAAGTCGTACTTGTTGCTTTGTAACATCCGTATGATCGTTAGAACCGACTGAGGCAGATAGCATGCGATCATTGTGACGAGAATCATAGTGGCAACTTTCGTAGATTTTCTGTTCGCTTGTTGTTTTCTCCGTTCTTTGTTGCTGAGATGAGCATGCAAACCGACTGTTAGGCTCATTTCTCTTTTCCGTATTGCGTTCACAGCCCTGACTGTCTTGAACTGCACGTAAATGCTGATGCCCACTGCAAATGGAGCTAAAATGGCCAATACTCGCTGCTGTAATGTCATATGTGACGTAGCAAAGGATACTGCCACGATCGGGATTGGAAGTAGCCATGTAACTGCTATGACATAACAAAGATTCCGCTTTGTTGCTGTCCATTTGCGATAGTAAAATGGGTAGAATATAGCGGTGTAGCGATCTAATGCCACCGCGGTTACTGTCAAGAACGATAAAGTCACTAAGTAATATCCAATTTGATAGACCATGACAAATAACCAGCAGATTGGCTGGCATTTCAATACCCACGCCAAGCTAACAATTATTGCCAGTTACTGCCAAACTGACCAGCAGCAAATTCGAAATGGTTCGTAGTGACCGGTTTTTTGCCACTACGATTACCGTTAATAGGTTCATGATTATTGTCGGAGCGGTCAAGATGGCGTCGAATGCCATGATGGCGATTAAGCTGTACTTGTACCATCCCGATATGAAATAAATGATTTTCAAATCAATGCATGTGATGTTAAATACGACGACAGTCTTGCGTGTGATGCACGCAGATAAATTACTAGTAGATGAATTCATTCTTCAGATGCCTGGAAACCTTTCCTGGATAATTTCTTGTTGCTAAATCAAATAAAAGACGAACACTGTATCATGGACTTAACAACCCATGATTAGCTAGTTAGTCACTACCGGCTAATAAGTTTTTTATTTAAGTGCCTTACTTTTTCGATAAAGCGTTACCTTCTGTAAGCGCCCTCTTTCAAGATGTTTCGACATTGTTTTGTTAAAGATTGTGAAAACTGTTCAATTTTAAAATTTGTTTCTTTAAATTCCTTGAAGCTGCAATATAAGCGCTTTTTGGGATATTTGGGATTTGGAAATCCTAAGCATCAAAAATATACTTGATCGTCTTGGAATTTTCAAGAAAACATTGTTTGCGAAAGGAGTGGATCAGTACAATGAAGGATCGTACTGAATTTGAAAAATCGAGAGTTTCCTATTTTGGGCTACCATGGTATATTATGCATCGCACATTAATGTGCCTCATCTGTTTATAATAACAAAATGAAAGTTAGCTGCCTACCTGGTGTACGTGATACTTCTTGGTTATGACGTTGTTTGAGTGATCTTGCTGGTTGTTTCTTCTCCCTAATTGTAGAAATAGATTAATGGTTGTCCATCGGTTTTGGTAAACAGCCACTACTTGTAATTTAAGCCTATTTTTTCCGATTCATCCCAGTAATTATCCAATGAGGCATCTCACATTACGTATGACGAATCAAGGTATGCAATGACACTATAATTGTCTTCACTAATCGATTGTTACGGCTAATTATCATGAACTATTCTGTCTTTTGTTCTTCGTGTTTACGCCGTACAATACCTCAAATGCCTGATGCATCATTGGAAGTTGTTTAATCACAATCAAAACAAGATATCGCTGTTCTTTTTCCCCTCTATTGAAGATGATGCGAAAGATGTCTTGTGCAATCTTTTCAGCTTGATTTAAAGAAGTGCTTCAACACAGACCAACTGTGATGTTACTAAAATATTTCATAGGAAGGGGGGGGGGCAAAAACTGTAGACTTTCCGAGAAAGGGTTAACAAAAATGCTTTCCAAAATCTGACACTTAAATGCAAGAAACAGGCAATCATAATTATTTTTCTATTATTTTTTTAATTATTGAAGTTTTCGAATAAAATGTTAACTTAGCCTCACAAGGGGCTTTTGCTCCTCCTTGATGTCCCCATTTAACTACGCTACTGCATTCCAATGCATGTTTTTTCATATTTGCTCACAATTAACCATTGCAAGACCTTGTTGTGCATAGCTCCATTATTGCCCTGTCAGATTGGGTAATCTTCTGCGTAGTGAGCCAATTTACTAGGGTGGATTCTTTTCATCTTCTCTTGCCAGTCATCTTTTTCTTGGGTAAGGGGCACTCGTTCGATTGGGTATGCTTGGTCAATAGCTTTACTTTGACCAACAAAGACCACTCTAAATCTATCTGATTTTGACTCAAATGATTGGTTGTTATTTACAAAGAATCACCAATTTAGCACTGTGTGTCTAACATGTAATTACAGATTAGCAAGTCAAATGATCTCATGTCGCCATGATTATGCTTCGAATTATCTATACGGTGATAAGAAATGAAAGCAAAATTAAAAGAGGCTTGGCTATATATAGTTTGTTTTTAGAAAGACAACGGAGCAAAAAATGTAATCTTCGTGCATTCTCCATGCATCGTATTTTAAGCAGGAGGTATTGAGATACATGTAGAAAAACATTAATTCGGTTTCCCAAAACTACTAAAATGGTTTTGACGAAGTGTAATGAAGCACTAGGGGAGCAAATGTTACGCACCACCCATTAGAAAATGGCTATCAGATTAAGCATAGGGTAGAACTACGGGGTTCATGGTCCTCTGTAAAAGGGCTTGAGCCCCCTGTGGAAAGAAATGCAATCATCGTTCAATCGTGGGTTTAGTTTGAGTGGCTATTTTGCTGTGTTTGCAAATGTACTGCAGATAAAGGTATGTTAAATCCAGCCAATAATTGTGCAACAACGAAATTCTTATTGATACTTTATTCAGGTTTTTTTTAAGTGCAGTTCTAAGAATATTTTTGCAGTGCGGAAGAAGGACTTTGCAATGTGCAATTCTAAACTTTTCTATCTAATGACACAAATGATATCAACAAGAATAATAACTAGAGTAAAAAAGCACTGAAAATAATGAAAAAACGAATAAATATTATTTTGAAATTAAGACTGGCGTTTGAAATCTCTTTATTCATTTAGAACCCCACTTCGAACTAAGAGTTTACTCCTTGAACAACCGAAGCACAGTTGTGTTGTGCGGCTCTAAATTTTTCTTTAAAAAGTCCTGGCTTTGTTGAAAATTGTTTTGCAAATTGTAATAAAAGACACACAATTGGGCCCTGCTCCCAACCTCTCAACGCTTGAAAAAAAAACACATAAATCTTCATCTAGGAAGTGAAGGCCAATACCGCATTCAAAGTTAAGACCAACATTGAACGACGTATTCAAAGTTCATTTCCTTAGGCTTGTGTGCCAAATTCATTTTGCATTTTTGTAAATTATATATTGACGTCATGAAACAATTTTGAAAACAAAATATCTGTGTACAAGATATTTTGTTAAAGAAAATAAATTTTTAATGCTAATTTTGAGAAATAGTTGTCCATCTTGCAGGAAAATTGCTGAATTTTTGGTGTTTTTAGAAATTTAAGTTTTGAAGAAACTGGTTTTGTTAGGAGACCAACGAGAAATGGGCGGCCCAAAATAGTTTATTCTTTGGAAGAAGAAAGTATTTGTTGCAGCCCCATGTTTTTCCAACCGAAATCTAAGCGTCACGTCTATTGTTTTTTGGGGGGTATTTTAGGCTGAAGGGAATGGGGAGGTATATGTATTTGTTGCAGGATATTCTAGTTTCAACACGACACTACACTCCAACATGGGGCAAATTTTTACACAATCATACCTTGCAATGCAATGCCAATGTCTTGTCATGGCCTGCCTCAGGGTTTAGACTTAAACATTATCGAAATTGGTGGTTGCTTTTGAAAAATGCAATGAATTGTGTGATCCAATAGGTCCACCTTGCAACAAGAAACAGCTTTTTCGACTTCTTTTAGAGTCTCGGTATCAATTCCAACTCTATCCTTTCCATTTCATGAAAAACGTTATGCTTCAGTTTGATGAACACTTCTTGTGACGCAAGTGTGCGGTTACCCAAAAAAGTATAAAAATTGTTTTGTTATAATTGGAACTATTAATAAACATTGTTTTCGAGATACAGTTGCAGCAGTTCCCAATATTAAAACCACTTCCAACAATTGAAAATTCTATTTCAAATTTAAAAGCATTTTCAACATTTCTGCAGTGGTAACAATAATAACAGCAACATGCCATTACCGTATTAATGCCCAGTAAACTTTAATGCCCAGTACTTTCAATGCGGCGCTTATTCGGTTCGGGGGTGGCGCTCGTTCAGGAGTGGCGCTCACTTGAGTAAATACGGTAATGCAATTCTTGAAATACGTTTGATGGAAATAAGCAGAGCTAAATATTAGGGAACAAAAATAGACGATAAAAGAAGAATATGTTACAGCAACAGTAATCGTTCAGGAATTTGGAGTATCTGAATAGGGCATAATTTTACCTACTGGCCTATGAATATGCATTGAAGCACTAACAAGTGGTCGTTCTGTGTTCGAATAGTTCGAACGGGACACCACAGGCATGCTTGCAATTCGGAGCAGTTTTCTTTTGGTGCTCATTTTGGCATAGACTGAACTATGGGTTTTTGAACCAGCTGAAAGCTATATCAATAATAAGACCACATAATCAAATGTGACATATTTAGATAATTAATTGTTTGTTACAGAATCAATTTGCATCAGCATGTTCTGCATCAGCAGGCGTAGTCCAAGATTCGATGTGTTTTACTTTGGCGCGAATTTCATTTTGGTTGCCAAAGCTTTTTTGCACGAATGGTGTTCCGCATAACTTTTATTTATTTATTTTTTATTTATTGTATACTTTTATGAGTTTTTATTTATTGTATGCTTTATTTAGACGTATGCTTGTTTTATTTGGTTTGTGAAGTTGCATGAATGTCAAAAATGGACTGTGACTGACAAATTAAATAAGAATCTGGGGGTAAGTGGGGAGATGTGACGGCAGTACGAGACAATGCAAAATATATCAGGAAAACAGCAGAAATCTAAAGAATATGTCCACGAGAAAGATGGAGAACTCGTGGATAAGTTGATTGCCGTGAAATACGAAATGGTCTTTTACATCTTAATTAGGGAGTTTCTTAAAATGGTGGTCATTGTCGGCATTTGAAAATGTAATCCAAATTGTTTGCGTTCAGCACATCAAATGAACTTTGCTCGTCTTTATGTGTGATGCTGACACCTGAAGACGAGTAAAGCTCCAAACGTCGTGTATTTCATTATTTCTTTTGCGCAGTTTAAATTATCTAAAAATTATATTTATTGCTTATATCTGAAAATTTACTCTTTGCTATTGATTGCAAATAATTGTTTGTTTTTTGTGAAGTTTCCGAGAAATCCCATGGCAACCAGGAACACTGAACTTGCTGCTGGTTGCTAGGGGCTAATTTTAAAACCGCTTTTACAAAACTTGTTTTAATTTGGTAAATATCATTTTCATAGTACAAATCATAGTATAAAGTAATACTTTTTCTTTCATAACAAACAATAAAAAATATGGCAAAAATGAAATTTTCTATAGACTGCGTCCTTTAATGGTTTTATGGCTTGGGGTTATTTTGTTCACTCCAGGCTTTCGATTCTGCATCATAACCTATACCTACCTCATACTAGTGCTATGTTTTTGGTGAATAAAAATAAAAATGTAAATGTCAAGTCTTGTCAGATTATTTATCACTTTTTTGACATTGTCATTTTTTTCAGTTTGGCCTGTCACTGTTATTCGCGTCAAACTATTGACGTATTGTTGGATTCGAAATCAGACCTCGCTTTGTCAAGCAGTAGATGGTTAAAAGATTTTATGCCAAGGTAAACTTACTCACTTTCATTTGACTAGGAATACATTGGTGTTAAAGACTGATATGGTTTAGCTGGTTTTGTTACTTATTAGTTTTGTAACATTCTACTTGTCGCTTTACTTGCTCCCTTCGTGTCATCTTTTTGAAATCGTTATTTGATTAGCTTTTTTGCAGTATTGTTGTTAGCTTGGTAACTATCTTGCTTACTGAATTGGTTGCTTTTCTTAAGTTCTTTTTTGTTCGGGTTCCTTTATCGCTTTCTTCTTAGCTTGCGTACACTCTGTTTTTTATAAGAACCAGTAAATTTTTGCCGAGACTCAGATGTTCTTATTTTTCCTATTGTTCTCCATTTGAAATCAAGCCTCAGTGTTCTTATAAAGTGTGCTCTTGTGTACTTGCTGTAAAAGTGTACTTGCTTTTTGTCAAGACCCCTCGCATGTTAACCTGCTTTTACCAGCACTTGCATGCTGACTTTCAAGTTTGACTTTTTTAGAATTTTGTCTTTCTTGCCCTTGTTTCTTCGACTATAATGTTTGCTTGTTTGCTATCTTCGGAGTTATTTTGCTCTTTTGTTACAGCTACTATTTACAGCCTGTGTTTTTAAAAGTCCTTGCTGACCCAGGAGTTTGTTGTAATCTTAGTTCGGTGCTCACGTTGTGACTGATTAAATACTTTTTTATTTACTTACCATTGGTTGTCTTTGACTTCTGGTTGAGTTTCTGCGCTGTTGTCTGTTGAACCTGCTCTCCACCACAACCACGCATGTCAACTTGTTTTCTACGAGTGTTGTCCCCACATAACCGTCCGTGTCTTTTAACCGTTTCACCTGCCTTTTGATGCCGTATTCATGATAATGCCGTGTTGACGATAATGCGTTGTCGCCATGACAATGGTATCAGGGGTATTTCTTTTGAAAGTCGAGCATCTGGTTTCTTTGTAGAACATTATCGCTAGATTCACTGAGATTGGAAACATGGAAAATTTCACTGGTTACTTTGTTGTCAGATCATAAGGGCATAGAAGAATTAGAAAAGTTTTTGCAGAAAGAGTTCAGCGATGAAAATCTGAGGTTTGAATTTTTCATCAATCGTTCCCTTTTTCATTATTTCATTGGCTTTGAATAGAAAGTTCAAAGTTAATTACTTTTGTTAATTAATTCAATGCATGGACCAAAATAGCATATTTATTATTATTTGGCTTTCTTTCTGAATTTTTTCAAAACATTTCAAGTATGAATTTAATGACTTAACAATGGTTCAAACGTAATTTGTTAACCGATCGTCATTCCTTTGTATCTGTCCCTATCTCAGGTTCTGGCTGCGCTGTGAAGAGCTCAGGTACGCCGAGCAATCAAAAATAAAAACTGCTGTTATTCAAATATATAGGTATGACAATTAATTTTTTTTAAATATCTGAGTCCTTTTGTGAAATATCCCCCCCCCCCCAATTATCAAATTTGAACGATAACAGATGAGGCAACGTACGAATATTTAGACTAGATAGCCACTTCAGCTATGATAACTGTTGTTAATGTGGGTCCAGTTGGTATAAGCCCTTACCCCCAGAAATTCTGGGTACCGTATTTCCTCTATAAGCACCCAGGCGCTTATTAAATATTTTGCAAAATTGGCAGGGAGCTTATTAGAGTGGGGCGCTTACAAAAAGGAGGCCCTTATTTCAAAGTCCTGAAATTTTAAAATCAAACAACCTCAAAAACAAAAGTATAATCTTATGTAGTTCCGAATATTATTCAATATCAAGCAGTCAAGATCAACTTCAACTGGTGATCTTGACGGCATTGCATTTTCCAAACGCTCACGACCCGATGAAAGTGTTTTCCCAGCCATAATGGCTGAGGCATTGGCCTTGGGCTAAGGCATCAACTTTTGCAGGAGCATTCTTCTTTTGTTTGTTTATTCCACAGCTGTCTGGATTTGTTTTTGTTTACGCTGTTGCTTATGTTTTATAGGGATTTTGTCGCTCCCGGAGCTAAGAATGAAATTAATGTCGATAATAAAGCGATGCAGGAAATCCGTGACGGAATTCAAACTCCATTCAGATACGCATTCGACTTAGCTCAGGTAAGATCGACATGGGATTGGCATAGAGGTTTTGTAATATTACAATCGCAATCTTCATATCATCATCATAAAATGATCCACAAAATGTACTTGATATGGCAGCAAGCCTTTAGTCATATTAAGATAATACGGATACACTGATCTGACGAATGATAATTAAACTGGAGAATAATTTGAATGAAATGTCAAACAAGCATCAGCTAACCAACTAAACAATGGGAAAAGGAATATAAATTATTAATTAACCAAAGGCATTGGTTTGTTAAGAATCATCTAAACAAAAGTAAACATCATTTTGTCATTTGGCGGAAAATAATACAACAGCAACTCAGTTTTGTTTGATTTCAATTTGCCTATGTATTGCATCGAACTCACTCATAGTGCAGTAATGGGTGAATTTGCCGCAACCTTTCCTTCAAATTTTGCTTTGTGTGTTGTGTTAAAAACCCTTTATATGCAAATAAAAGCTGTTAAGAAACTTCTAGAAACTGGTTATAAAAAACTAAGAAACTTTTAGTACGGATCCGAGCTGTTTTTCTTATGAAAGCGCGTGTGTCCCGTCATTTGTTCCACGCGAATCAATAACTCAAAGGCATCGCAAGTAATTATATGTTCATGACGAATACAGGAGATAACTGGAACAAGATTACTTGCTTTTTGTATAGTAATGCCATTTTATCAGGCTGACGTACTCTGAATAGCGACACAATTTCCAATAGATGAGTTGAGTTTCTTTAAACTAAACCTCAGTCTACATCTCTAATGGAAGTTTCACTGGCTTTATCTTATCGTTGTTGGCTGTTTATATTTTACTGAAGGAGTCTGGTTGTGTGTATTGTGTATATTCCAATCGAATCAATTCGGTTTTAGAGCCAGATATTCAACTTGATGAATACGGATAGTTATCCACGATTTTTAAAGTCTGCACGTTATAAAGAGCTGGTGGAGAGCGCAAAGAATGCCAAAACATCAAACGCGCGAAAATCCAATAACAGGTTGGTGAGAAAAGCGTTAAATCATTTCTAAATAAAAAAATTCTTTAGGACCCTAATTGCCAGAACCACGCAATTGATAAAATTGTCTCAAAGTGGTCACAAGGGGCGAAGTTATGGAACTAGAACCTTTTGGAGTTGTATTTCCGATTTTGATGTTTGAGGCGACTATCAAATGGATCCTCTAATTATTAGCAACCTTGTAAGTGTTAGCTTTACCCGTTTGATGCATGGAATGTCTAACATATGCACTATGCACAAAGCAAAGAAAACTTACTATCAGGAGAGAGACAAGTAGTTTGTTTATATGAACAGAACCTGGAAATAAATTTCGGACTACAGTGAGCTCTGTCCAATTCGAACACCCTGGATAAGCGTGAAAATGTTCGAATTATAAAACGTTCGAATTATAGAGGTTTGTTTGATAAGAATTGGTTCATTAGTGATCCTTGAAAGGACGGAAAATTTCGTTCGAACTGGATATGGTTCGAATTACACGAGTTCGAACTATGCAGATTTGGCTGTATGTATGTCTTAGGTAGCGCTATGTTTTTTAATTGTTTTGTAGGTTACTGCAGGCAGCAAAAGGGTTCGTGAAGCGACAAGCATCTAATGACGTCATACCAGACAATAACGACAAGACACACATGAAATTAGTACGCAGTAGTAGCGACTTTCCCAGTGGCAACCAAACCTCTGGCTTAAAAATCGACTCTCCCCGTAGCTTTGGTTCAAGTCAATTTTACTTGGAAGTTGCGTCATCAACACTGGATCGATCCAGATCGGAGAATGATTTATTCAGATTGGGGGACTCAACACCGATTCCTACTACTCCTATCATAGCCAGATCAAGTGGATTACGAGCAGCGAAGCTTAAAGGACTGCCCATTTTGAAATTATCAAGATCTGTCACTCCAACTGCTTCGCCTATTGGTAGTCCATCTTTATCTTCATCTGGATTTGGTAACCGAATTTCACCAGTTTCGTCGCCAAGAAGCTCCAGAAAGATGTTTCATTTTGGCAAGGATAACTACAAAAAGTAGGCGAATTTTCTTTAACATATCTATAAATATATATATATACGTGGAAGAGAAAAGAGTTAATAGACCAAACTCTGCATCTCGCATGTCTAGCTCTACTTAAATGTATTGAGCACTCTCACGGGTAACCGATATACAGACTTCGTAGATATATATATATATATATCTATCTATATAAAGGTCAATTATGAATAATTAAAGTTTCGTACTGAGATCTTGCTAATTAGCTGAATTGTTTATGCGAATTTACACTTGATCAATAAATTGCCATTTTTTTAATTAACACCAGTGCAAGACTGAATGATTACTTGACTAGTAATCTCGTCTCAGTCTTGCAATTCAACCTTTATATGATATAAAGTGCAATCTCAATATATCAGATACTTATTTGGGCCAGTTACGTTATTTGTTGTGAAGATATATCCATTATATGAAAATGAATTAAAACATCTCTGACCATTTCTTGATAAGGGAAGGCCAATGTTCCGTTGTAGAAAGGCGTTTTGTTGTCTTATTTATCTATTTTGTACTTTTCTCAGGTCAAGTCCTCTTTGTCTGAATGAGCTAGAACAGAAGTTGAATGCAGTACAATCCAGCCGAGATGTGGAGCAATCTCAGGATATTAATGATTGGCATTGGCAAAAAATATCACACGACTTCGCCTAGTCTAGTGTATGGTAAGTTGAAATTTTTGAATTTAATGCTTTTACAAATTAAATGTTCACTCTAATAGTGAATTTTTGGGCGTAATTTTTATGCTCAAAGATATTCATAATAGTTGTTTTATGTACAATGAGTGGAACTTTCTGTTGTGCATTTTATGTCATGCATGTATTTTATTCTTGTGTCGGTTTTAAATGTTGTTGAAGTCATCGAAATTTTTCAACCATAATAGCATATTATGGAGGGAAATGCAGCGAAGTATGTTTTCCATTGCTTCATCAATGTGACTTTACATTCCATATTTTGGTTCCATTCATCATATTTTCCATTCTGCCGATATGCGTTCCACGTTTTAGAGAAAACGGTCCAGCGAATTGTACTTTGAAATTTTTTATCGCCCGATCAAAAGTGACTCGCCAAATCACACCGCGTATAGAGAACCCCGGATCCAAATGTATATTTGCAGCACAATTTTTTAGCATCTGTGAGAAGAAATAAATACCTCGAAATATAACTGACAATAGATCCAATTTCTATACACCATTACTTACTTGCTACATTTGAACTAATGATGTACACGTTGAAATAACGCGTACATCCTTGACAATTAACTCAGCTTCGTTGGATGTGTGGTTAGCATGTGTGCTTGCCACGCAAGAGGTAGTGAGTTCGAATCCTCTGCGGTTCCGAATGGTTGGATAAAGTGGAGGAATTAAAAGAGGGATGGTACCTCGGGGATCTACAACAGAAAGTAGATCCCCGGGTACCGGATTTTTTGGCTGCCCGGTTCGGAATGATTCCTCGGCAGAAACGCCGAGAAAACCATCCTCCCCGGTTAGGATACTCAATCTGGTACACCGGGGGACAATTGCCATTGCACAGTTGCCACTATAACCACAACCCACTAATTTGCCAAGTGCATTGCACACATTCGAAACTGAATACCCCGTGGCTTTTCAGCTCTGGCATTTGTCCCACTGATATATACTCGTAAAATTACTTATGCTCTTAATTGAGCATGATTGTATCAATTGTGGGGACACGGACACAACGTAGTTAGCATGCGCCTACGTTTGGGACTCGAACCGTAATGCTCTGCTTGAACTTGCCCCGCATTACGTCATCGTTTGCTTCTCTTCGGCACAACAGCAGCAACAGATATTTTTCGCGCAACATGGCGTCCAAATCTGACTTGAAAAGTTTGTTCAAGAGCAGCTCAAGTTAATCAATGCAATGAACGTTGTTTTCTTTCTAAGTGCTCTCAATTTCCCTACCCACCTTCTTCATCTACAATATTTTTGACCTGCCGGCATTTTTCCAACGTTTAGGGGGCGTGGTCATCCAAGTCCCTTTTGCCAGCCCCTCCCCTTTGCTCCACCCGCGGTTTTGAACACTCGTATGCCCGCGCGACACGCGAACGCAATTTGCATCCGCGTGATTCGACATGTGCTGGCCTGGCACTGGCTTTTTTAATTCCCTTGTTTCCCCTTTCTGCTTTGGGCTTTCGTTTCTCCTTCCTTCCTTCCGCATATTGCAAAATGGCTGGAAAAAGGTCAGAGTTTTTTTTCCACGCTGTAGCTTTTTTTATCTTTGCATCAACCATTTATCACAATATTGCGAATATATTTATCGAAGGTGTAACTAATTCTTATGGAGGTCGATTCAAATTTCTAACCTTCATCAATCTGATTCTGTCAACATCATATTTTTCTGTGGCCTTGGCTGCAGATTGCCTAGCAGGCTTGAAGAATTGCAGTTATGGCTGCTCAGACTCAAAGAAATTTCAAACGAACGACAAGAAGAAGAGCAACAATTTTAGTTGTTTTTACGAAGAAGTGATCAATTTTAGAGATACGATGTTTGGCTCAATCATATTTCCAGTTGGTATAATTGTGACAACAGCTTTTTGGGGAGTTATGGCAGTTGACTCTGAACTCATGCTACCATCACATCTGAGACACATGATACCAGTCCATGGCCTATACAATCATTGTGCACATTCACTACCGTTGTTCATGGGGTTTATTGAACTGACTTTTGTTTCACATCATAACTTCCCAAGTAAGACATTGGGACTTTTGATATTTAGTTTTTTCTGTGTAATTTATATTGCCTGGTTGTTGTGGATTGCTTTTAAAGCTAATATATGGGTTTATCCTGTTCTCAAAGTCATGAGCTGGCTGGGTGTTACTGTCTTTTTGGGTGGCTTCTATTTTGTTGGAATTTCCTTTTTTCTACTTGGGTATTATATTAATTCTTCGATCTTGGCAACACCATCAAAGGCTGATAAAGTGGAGTAGTATTGGGTGTTATATGTATGTTGTTATATCATTTCAAGCCGGTATTGATGTGAACCTGTTTGCATGATTTTGACTTTGTTTTCAATGTATAAACAGATTTATACTACCTTATTTTTTATAAGAAATTATGCAAAATTGTCATACCAAAGTTTCTTAGCTTTCACCCTTTTTTGATATGGTACAAAAAGTTTTTTAAAATGTAACTGAACTGGCACAAAAAAAGGGAAAACCAAACAACATAGAAAGTTTCTTAACTTTTTTGAGTCATAGGATATCTGATACCAAAGTTTTTTAAGTTTTGAAAATATGGCCCTATGGATTCTTATAAATAGTTCCTATAAAATAAATGGTTTCTTATACAAGTTATATAGTTATACATATAACTATATCTTTGAATTGTATGATTGAGTATATTGGTCTGGCAGGCCATAGATGACTAAAGGAATTGATTTGATTTGTTGTATCTTACACCAGAGTCTGGGTGTGGTGGACATCTGTCTGGACTCGGTTCGGTCTTCCATAAGTGAAGCCCTAGAATAGAATCCATAAGTCACCACTAATTTATTTTTGCTCGCTATTAAAATTCACGCAGGATAGTCTCGTTTTTATTGCCTATTTTTGCGTTCATGCACAGTTCTGTATTGGCCATTTTTACTTCTGTGTACATTTTACTCAAACAAACTATCTGAGTTCAGTTGATTACGGAAATAAAATTTTATTAACAACAACACTTAAATAGTGCTTTCGCCGAAAGAGTTAACTTGTGTTCCTCTTAGGATTTGGGGCTAAAGTTTGTGGTATTGTTCTGTGAATTAACCTTTTGTTTTGGATAAGAGTAAATGCAAGAAGACTGATGATAGAGATTTGCAAGACATTGCATCACCAGAACCCTGTGCACAAATGCATCCTACAATGTACTGTATCTCTATACATTGCATCTTCACAGCAACGTAGTTCTTATATGACATATGTGACTCTAACAATGTTTCGGGACCCTTCAGGATATACATGACTTCAGCAATGTTTCTGGACTCTTAGCTCCTGTAGGACATATATAACTTAAACGTTTCGGGACCTTATAGGATGCATACATCGTGGACTAACCCTCGACTCTTTGTCGTTTTGCTGATAATAAGCCTGCAACTGCTTACATTGTGGCCCTTGTTTCAAGTTTGGAGAAAACGTCTGTCTTGTGTGTTTCTGTTGAGCTGCCCATATATGGCAAAGTCTCTGATTGAAGCATTCCAAACAGTGGTGATTTCTAAAGCAATGAACAAGGGGGCTCCAAAAGCAACACCACAAGAGTAGGTGTGTTTCCTTGTGACCACGCCCATATTTTTATTGGCGCAAATATGAAAACCAGTGCTCACACAAACCAGACCAGACCAAACAATGGTTTTTAAGCCTTTAAGAGAATAAAACAACTGAATAAGACACCGGGGATACGAGAATTAAAATATCGCATGCGACTGACATCAGAATCTTTACAAATGAGGCCTTTAAACTTTAACTTATGGATAACGGGAAATTTTGCAAAGCACAAATTCAGCATATATTAAAATTAGGGGGCTCAGCCCCCCTACAAATCGCCACTGACTCCCAACCATTCCTTCGAAATATTCATTTGAAACTCTCGTGATTCGGAACGAGGCATGATTTTGATTTTAACAATGGCATCCCGCAGAAAGGATTGAAAATCTTGCTCACAACACTTGAATGAAAATGATAGATAAATTATTTGCTATAGCGAGTGTAAAATTTCGTATGTTATACCGAAGAGGTTTTAATGTGAGGAATTCTGCTAAATTGTGAATTTCGCACTTCTGCTTTCGCCAGGACTGTTGTATGGGATTTGATAGTTTTATGTTTATCGTTATCAGCCAGAATGTGTTCAGATACAGCAATTTATTGAACGCATAAAGAACGAAAGTTATTAATGCTCATCTCGGGTTATATAATGAAAAAAAAACGTGGTTATAACAACGCGCTAATGCTAAATGTTTGTTCTCAATCCTGTTTGCTTTACTTCGGTATTTTCGTTTACTCTGCTTTCCCCACCACCCACCAGAGGCCGAAAGCGTCATCTGATCTGTCGCGTGGACTTTGTGGAGATTCTTCTCTGAACTCCATTTCATCTCTCGGTTCATCTTGCATCAGATCATCTTCATCGTCAAATTCGTCATCCTCCAAGGCGTGGTCATTATACTTGTTTGCCCTTTCCCTTTTATCGGCTGCGATAAATAGAGTTAATGAACTTTCTTTTAGTGTCCATTACAAAAATTCACGAGATAATTTCTACGTTGCATGGTTTTGTTAACGATATTTCTCTGTGCTGCAAGTCAATTGAAATATTCTTACCTCTGGGCCTCGCAAACACGAGGCAACACAATCCAAAAAGGAGAATGGATGCGAACAGATAGGCTTTCATTTTCATGCAGCAAGGCGTCAAATCTGTTAAAGAAATCATTATGAATTTGTTACAACATATTTTGTATAGACATTTCTAATGACGATGGTGAAGAAAAGTTGCCTCAGAATTGTGCTTAACATATTTACAAAAGTTGAAAAGCCTTTTCGGAGCTTTCACTTACCTTGGAAATTACTTCACCACTGACACTTTGTGACTGTTGGGCTTGTTGTTCACGCTCATGTTTTATAGAGAATTTTAATAAAATTTCAAAACTTACCGCAATATTTTGTAACAATAAGGGGTTTTTTCCAGTCTACTACTTTACAAGGAAAGAGTTCAGGATTGTGCCTTGAAATTCATATCCTTCATTATGGGATCAGCATATTTTGTTACCCACCAATGGAGATTGCTGAACCGCAAGTGTATCTGTAACATAATGGAACAATCTGGTTTAAATGATAAAATTTCCAAAAGCAGCAATCAGCCAATAATCTGACTGGTTTGGTTATTATCAAATTTGGCTATCACCAAATTAAATCTGCTTTCTCTACAGTTAGTTGTTTGCAGTAAAATTCCACCACCTTAAAGATTACACCTCATATTTCAAAGGATGATTTTGTTAATATTCAAACGGCTCTAGCCATGGGAAAATACTCTTGAATTCTGAATTCAAATGCCAAACCATTAGGGCAGAGCCAGTAATACCATGAAGCCTGTTTTCATAAAACAAGACATCTCTGCTTTGGATCATTATAAAACTTGAAAGTTAAACAACTTGTTTCTCTCTGCTGCATCAGGATATCCAATCATGTTTGCTTTTCTTGATTTTGTAATTAATGTTGAGTAAAAGTCCAGTTAAACTTTCGATTTTGCAAATAAGCAGTCATGGTATATTGACATTCACAAAATACGATTCAACATTTAGGATATACTTGTGCATACGTGTATATATAGTAAACAGAGGTGTAGAACAGTAGATAGAATGTATAAAGTGTATATAAGGATAGTAGAAGTACATTCTAGAATGTATTTGTGCATACGTGTAGATATAGTAAACAGAGGTGTATAACTTTCTTTATCTAGTACAACGCAAATGTTTTTGTTAGGAGAACTGATAAAAGTGACAAACACAAGTAGATTCGTCTGCGATAGTGAACACATGTTTATGGTTCGAAGTTGTCTACTGTTCAAGATAACAGAAGAGACTAGAATCTTAAATCCCCGAATATTGGATTTCATGACACATTACCGAAATGCTATGCATTCTACCCAGCTACTGCTATACACCTCTGTTTACTATATCTACCCGGTATGCGCAAATACATCCTACAGTTTACTGTATCTCTATACATTTCATCTTCACTGCAACATCGTTCTTATATGACATATGTGGCTCTAACAATGTTTTGGGATCCTTCAGGATATTAATGACATCAGCAATGTTTCTGGATCCTTAGCTCCTATAGGATATGTATGTCGTCAACTTTTCGGGACCTTATAGGATGCATACATCGGGGACTAACCATCAGACTACTTGTCGTGTTGCTGGCTATGAGCCTGCGACCTTACATTGTGGCCCTTGCTTGTGTGTTTCTGTTGAGCTGCCCATATATGGCAAAGTCTCTGATTGAAGCACTCCAAACCGTTCCATCGAAACATTCATTTCTGATTCGGAACGAGGCATGATTTTGATTTTAACAATGACAGCCCGGAGAGAAGATTGGAAATCTTGCTCATAACACTTGAATGAAAATAAAAGATAAAATATTTGCTATACCGAGTGTAAAATTTCGTTTGTTACCGTAAATCCTCGAATTGGCCCCCCCCCTCGAATAAGCCCCCACCCTAGAACAACAAATTGTTAATAAGCCCCCCCCTCGAATAAGCCCCCACCCCAAACATGCTCATGTTTGCGTACAGCGAGTTCGAGAAAATTTTGTTTTTCTGACCGTTTTTTCACCAATATCTGGGCATTCTTCTGATTATCTGTGTATGCAAAATACTTTGCTGGAACAACTAAACCAATTTCCCGTTTATTTTCTCAGTAGCAACGTCAATTTTTGTGCCATATTTCAGATAGTTTTTTAAGCCCCCCCCTCGAATAAGCCCCCCCCTCGAATAAGCCCCCCTCTGAAAATGTCAAAAATAAATAAGCCCCCAGGGGGCTAATTCGAGGATTTACGGTATACCCAAGAGTTTTTAATGTGAGGAATTCTGCTAAATTCTGAATTTCGCACTTCTGCTTTCGTCAGAACTTTTTGACGGAATTTGATAATTTTACGTTTATCATTATCAGCCAGAACGTGTTCAGATACAGCAAGTAATTGAACGCATAAAGAACGAAAGTTATTAATGTTCATCTCGGGTTATATAATGAAAAAAACGTGGTTTTTACAACGCACTAATGCTAAATGTTTATTTTCAATCCTGTTCATTGTACTTCAGCATTTTTGTTTACTCTGCATTTCATCAGCCACCGAGAAGGATGATATCTGTTCTGTCGCGTGGACTTAATTCAGATTGCTCTCTGAACTCCATTTCATCTCTCTCTTCATCTGGCAAAGCGTGGGGTACCATGCCCTAGTCATGCCCTCCATTATTGGACTAATGGATTTTGTTGCGCACCAATACAGATTGCTCAACCGCAAGTGTATTTGTAACATTATCGGACAGTGATGCATTGATTTGCATTGTTTGGTTATTACCAAATTTGGTTATGACCAAATCTCATCCTGCTTTTTCTGCAATTAGTTTTTGTCAGCAAAAATGCACCAGTTTAAACATCTACATAATCCACTTCATATTTGAAAGGAAGAAAATATTTCATTGGATCTAGCCATTTAATTGTTATTCAAATGATAAACCATAATGGCTATACCAGTATGATCACGAAACTTGTTTTTATAAAATACAACATCTCTGCTTTAGATCATTACAATACTTGACAAGTTAAACAGCTTGTGTCCCTGTGCTGCATTAGGATATCCAATGATGATTGCTTTTCTTTATTTGTTATTTAATTTCGCGTTTTATTCTGCCCAGATTGCACAAACCCTTGTTTTCATAAATATTTTTCTAGACCAGAAGCGAAAACTTATGCGAAACGAGAGGCTATAGTTTGTTCTATAATTCTCACAGACCCTGACACCTATGTGCACCTTTTGGCGAGTTGAAGTTTCGTGATCGATGAATGACTTATCCCCACCCATCACTTACTTTTAATGTTCATGATTTGATAATGCAAAAATACTCAAGAATTTGAGAAGCCTGAATTTTCGTTTTTGGCGACACAAGAACACCTTCGTGAATAAATTTGTTTTAAAAGGTCTAAATTAATTGGCAGCACTGAACTTTTGCGACTGTTGCACCGTTTTTTACGCTGAAGAAAGCTTCCTTGATATTCCTTAGCTTACCGCAATACTTGGTAACAATAAAGGATTTCTTCCAGTCTACTGGTTCACAAGGGAATGGTGTGGCACCATGGCCTGAAATTCATATCATCCATAAAGCGATTGATGGGTTTATTACCCACTAATGCAAATTGCTGAGCCGCAAATGCATTTGCAGCAAAAGCGAACAAAGTGATTGATTTACATGATGAAATACACAAAAAGCAATCTGTTTAGCAATTTTGATGGCTTGGTTATCTCCAAACCGTGTCTGCAACTATTTTTTTGTCAATAGAAGTCCATCATTGAAGAACCCATTTAATTTTCAGGGGAAGAGCCTGGGCAAAGTTGGATTATCCGTTGGATTTTGGCTACTTGTGCCATGGTGTGTTGTAAATGTACACAGGGTGTTAATCATAATTGCACTAACTGGCTTTGAAATGATATTTATAAAGGTTTATTCGAGAGACATCCTAAAAAGGGTTTTTTGCAATTTGAAATAACAAATTTATATTGTTTCCGAGGCTGGGCTGTCCCCGATTTTGTTGAAGTTACATATTTAGTGCTCTGGTTCATTTAATTTGAGATATGCATCATGTAACATGTATGTCTTCCCGTCTTAAAGCTTGTTTTCACCAAAGCTTTAGGTTCCATTAGCTTGCATCTAAATTTTGGCATTGTTTTCTTTGATTCAAAATTGGTTAACAACGTGAAATATAGTCTCGTTTTTATTGCCTATTTTTGCGTTCGTGCACAGTTCTGTTTTGGCCATTTTTACTTCTGTGTACATTTTACTCAAACAAACTATCTGAATTCAGTTGATTACGGAAATAAAATTTTATTAACAACAACACTTAAATAGTGCTTTCGCCGAAAGAGTTAAATTGTGTTCCTCTTAGGATTTGGGGCTAAAGTTTGTGGTATTGTTCTGTGAATTAACCCTTTGTTTTGGATGAGAGTAAATGCAAGAATAACAAGAATTATTAATGCTCATCTTGGATTATATAATGACAAAAAAAGTGGTTATAATATCATACTAATGCTAGATGCCTGCTTCTAAGCCTGGCAGTCAGAAAACTACTTCAGCATTATAGTTTGCTTCACTTTTCACCAAGCCCTGCGGCGGCGACGGCTTCTGCGGCGAACATATCTGCGGCGAACATATCTGCGGCGAGTATATCTGCGGCGAACATATCTGCGGCGAGTATATCTACGGCGAACATATCTGCGGCGAACATATCTGCGGCGAGTATATCTGCGGCGAACATATCTGCGGCGAGTATATCTACGGCGAACATATCTGCGGCGAACATATCTGCGGCGAGTATATCTGCGGCGAACATATCCGCGGCGACGAGTATATCTGCGGCGGCGAACATAACTACGGCGACGATAGCTTGGACTCTTTTGGGCTGCGTTGTTCATTGAAGTCTTGTCACTTTCAATCAATTTAGATGGCCCTTTGGATTCCATTTCATCACTCACTTCATTGTTGGCATCCTTATCTGCTGCCTCCTCCTTGTAATCTTTTACCTTTGGGCTTGCAAGTTCGTCATTTTGTTTAGCGACTATGATAAACAGATTTAATAAGCTTCAGTTACCATTACAAAAAATGAGGGTATAATAAATGATTGGTTTTGTTAAGGGAGTCTCTCTGCTGCAAGTCAATTGAAATATTTTCACCTTTGGGTGTCGCAAGCACGAGGCAACACAATCCAAAAAGGAGAATGGATGCGAACAGATAGACTTTCATTTTCATGCAGCAAGGCGTGGAACCTGCTAAAGAAGACATTATGAATTTGTCACAACATATTCTGTATAGACTTATGACGATGGTGAAGAAATGTTGCCTCAGAAATGAGCTTAGCGTATTTACAAAAGTTGAAAAGCATCTTCGGAGCTTTCACTTACCTTGGAAATTACTTCACCACTGACACTTTGTGACTGTTGGGCTTGTTGTTCACGCTCATGTTTTATAGAGAATTTTAATAAAATTTCAAAACTTACCGCAATATTTTGTAACAATAAGGGGTTTTTTCCAGTCTACTACTTTACAAGGAAAGAGTTCAGGATTGTGCCTTGAAATTCATATCCTTCATTATGGGATCAGCATATTTTGTTACCCACCAATGGAGATTGCTGAACCGCAAGTGTATCTGTAACATAATGGAACAAACTGATTTAAATGATAAGATTTCCAAAAGCAGCAATCAGCCAGTAATCTGACTGGTTTTGTTATTATCAAATTAGGCTATCACCAAATGAAATCTGCTTTCTCCACAGTTAGTTGTTCCCAGTAAAATTCCACCACCTTAAAGATTACACCTCATATTTCAAAGAAGATATTGTTAATATTCAAAGGGCCCTAGACAAGGGAAAGCTGTCTTGAATTCCGAATTCAAATAACAAACCATTAGGGCAGAGCCAGTAATATCATGAAGCCTGTTTTCATAAAACAAGACATCTCTGCTTTGGATCATTATAAAACTTGAAAGTTAAGTAGCTTGTGTTTCTGTGCTGCATCAGGATATCCAATCATGTTTGCTTTTCTTGATTTTGTAATTAATGTTGAGTAAAAGTCCAGTTAAGCTTTCGATTTTGCAAATAAGCAGTCATGGTATATTGACATTGACAAAATACGATTCAACACTTAGGATATACTTGTGCATACGTGTATATATAGTAAACAGAGGTGTATAACAGTAGATAGAATGTATAAAGTGTATATAAGGATGGTAGAAGTACATTCTAGAATTTATTTGTGCATACGTGTAGATATAGTAAACAGAGGTGTATAACTTTCTTTATCTAGTACAACGCAAATGTTTTTGTCATTCTTACCTTTGGGTGTCGCAAGCACGAGGCAACACAATCCAAAAAGGAGAATGGATGCGATCATATAGGCTTTCATTTTCATGCAGCAAGGCGTCGAATCTGTTAAAGAAATCATTATGAATTTATCACAACATAATTTGTGTAGACATTTCTTATGACGATGGTGAGGAAAAATTGCCTCAGAATTGAGTTTAACAAATTTACAATGGTTGAAAAGCCTCTTCGGAGCTTTCACTTACCTTGGAAATGCCTTCACCACTGACACTTCGTGACTGTTGGGCTTGTTGTTTAGGCTCATGTTTTATAGATAATTTCAATGAGATTTCAAAACTTACCCCAATATTTGGTAACAATAATGGGTTATTTTCCAGTCTACTGCTTTACAAGGAAAGAGTGCAGGATTATTTAATTGTTCCCAGTAAAATTCCACCACCTTAAGGACTACACCTCATATTTCAAAGGAAGATATTATTAATATTCAAAGGGCCCTAGACAAGGGAAAGCTGTCTTGAACTCCGAATTCAAATAACAAACTATTAGGGCAGAGCCAGTAATATCATGAAGCCTGTTTTCATCAAACAAGACATCTCTGCTTTGGATCATTATAAAACTTGAAAGTTAAACAGCTTGTGTCCCTGTGCTGCGTCATGATATCCAATCATGTTTGCTTTTCTTGATTTTGTATTTCATATTCAATAAAAGTCCAGTTAAACTTTCGATTTTGCAATTAAACAGTCGTGGGCTTTTTTCGGCAATTCCAAAAAACAAGCTGAATTCAATTGGTTCGCTATCGAAAATGAATATCTTGTTTACAAATCTCAAATTATAATAAGAGATAAAATATTTTGTATATCGAGAGTAAAATTTAGTTTGTCATAGCAAGAGTTCGTCATATGCGGGACTCGTAGCCTGCGTTCACCATTTCACTTCAATAGCATCACAAGATGGCAAAATTTAAAGAGGATTCCCTGAATTAATATTGTTTTGTTCAATTAAAATTAACCATTAAAAGAAGGCCTGTTTAAAGTTAAAATTTTCATATCGCACCAGTTTTACTTCGATCCCGGATTCGGTATTGCATTCATACAAGTTTCGTTAAGAGCAAGATACTCCAATCCTTTTAGCGTTTTTAAATGTTGTGCAGCATTGAATTAAAATCCCCTGAATTGTAAAATAATTATAAAAATTTTCATTTTAACTATTTCTGTGCTTCAGACATAAATTAACATTTCACTCGACAGCAAGGTCCTGAATACGAGATCCTCGCATTGAGTCCTGGGTCTTGGGTTCTGGGTCCTGGAAGGCATATTTCCTGAAATATGGAAGTGTGCCATTGTAGTTCCAGCTCGCAAGAAAAACAAAAAGAATGCGACGAGTAACTATCGTCCTATTTCTCTGTCAATAACAAATGTCAAACACAAATGACAACATTCAAGTCCTCGATTAAGCCTCCCGGGGCTTATTTGGCAAAACTTGTTTTAGTCTGGGAACTTATTCGAGGGGAGGGTTATTCGAGGCTCGGGGCCTAATCGAGGTCAAGGACCTACTACAACTGCTTTACCTTTTTCCGGGTTTGAGAAAGATGATGGCTGAAAATATGATTGGTAAGAAAAATGCTTTTGTATTTCATTTATGTTGCTTGATTATTAACATTATTGGTTGCTGCTACGACTTCTTGTATATTGACCTCAAATCATACAACATTTATGGAGGAAGAATGAAAGCGTTGACACACTGGGCGCAGTATATGCACACAACTTTCTACCTCTTTGCGACGGGCCTAAATGTCTACTTGTTCTTCCTCGATGACTACCAGTCTAGCTCCGTGCAGCTACAAAATATCTCTGATGGAGCTGGAAAATCCATTAAACATGGGAATGGTCGTCTGGTTCGTTTCAGAGATAATATATTTGTTTCTCTTTGCTTCCCGTTTGGTGTCATGGTGTGTATTTTATATTGGGGAGTTGTTGTTCTCCATCCAAATGGTATCTTAACACCGGAAAACACTAGAGTAATGCCAGTTGCTGGTCTTTACAACCAATACCTTCATACATTTCCATTGCTTTCGGACATAGCTGCTGTGTACCTTATCTTGCATCATTACCCAAGAAGGTTTATTGGAATATCTGTTGTGACATTTGCTTCATTGAGTTATGTTGTATGGCTGGTATATGTAGGAAACCGTACGGGTTATTGGTCTTACCTTTTCGTCAGAGATCAAACCCCGTTTCAATTTACAATTTTTGTCATATGCTGTATGACTGCTGCCTCTGCTGTTTATATATTTGGTGAACAATTATCCTCTTTTTTCTGGAAGAAACCATCTTCAAAAAGACTGCTCAGAAGTTGCTGATAATGGGTGAAATTACATGCATACTTTAATTATAAGAGTATTGTTTATTAACAATACTGAGGCTCAAAATTGCTAAAAGACAATAGAAATTTAAGAATAAAAATGGAAGACCTCAAGGCTCAGAGAAATAAGGATAATCTTCTAAAAGCAGTGTGTACTTGTAACTACATAGTGGATATTATATGTGATATACTTACCACTGATTTAAATCTATCCTGACTCATGACACGTTTTATATTTATTAGTTATTAGTTATATTTATTAGTTATTAGTTATATTTATTCTTGCAATATTCCTTAGTATTTCATGTATTTAGATATAATTTAGAGTATTTAGTCTTTATATATTTTGCTACATTTAATTTGAACTTTAACTTGATGCTAATTTTTTACTACTTTTGTGCAAAGTCAGAGAAAGCCATTGTGTTATTATGCGTTGCTAGAGGGGGCTTCCTGCATAAAGCACACAAGCTCTGCCTGGCTTGTAATTGGCTGCTTGCTTTGACGAGAGCTCTAATTGGTTTGTGGTTCTTGGTTCAAGGTTGTCCTGCAACAAGTCTATCATCAGAATAAGACGAATATGACCTAACACCTGAAAACGAGGCTGCTAGTGATTGTGTTGGTGTTTTCCATTTTATCAGAGATTTGACTTGCCATAGCGGACGTTTTTCACCAGTGCATTGAAAATGACGTTTGACTCGATATTTTACGGACCAACCTGGTCCAAATGAAATGACGTGGCATCACACCGCAGATGTTATATTAGGAAATAACCACATTCCTTCTGCCTCATATTACGTGTGAGGGTCGCATGTGCTTAGCCACTCCCTTGGCACTTCGATTTCTTTCTTCCTTGATGGTTGGGCCATCCGTCATTGAAGGAACATGGAAGGAGGATCTGCGGAGGAGTTGCCTTTGAATTGGTATAAGCAAAACATTTTATATATTTTTATTTCTAGAAGTTATTTTGAGGCTTATCGTAATGATCAAACAGGATGAAAGAGATTCATTGTACCAACATTATCAGTAGTTGGCCACATTGGTTAAACTTCCAAGACCACACTAAACTAAGCCTTCTTTCTCACGGAGCCAGTCCTACAGTCCTTTGTGTTTGCTCCAACACTCTCAGCCAAACAGGTTCTGTTGTGGACAGGTTTCTTTGCAAGCATGATTGCAATCAATTGCCAAGGCAAGTAATCTTTTTTGTGAAACAACATAAACATCAGCATCATTGACGAGGAACATTTAATTGCTCATTACATGCAGTATTATTTTTATATATATATAGACAAGATAGGCTTTTGTGGTTAGTGTGATCAAGTTGAATGCCAAACCAAAGACCCGCTGTTAGATTCAGCCAAACAACAACAACAACATAGGTAGTAATGCCAAGAACGTTTTTGGTTTTTGTGTTAGTAATTGAGTTTTAACCATGAGAGCTTGGTAGCGACATGATAACGTGCATCTGGTACGTGCGTTGATAAGTAATATAAACGCTGCCTGTGTATAAGAATATCTTTCACATCGACTTTCGCATCAGCAAAGCAGTTGCTGTCCCGATCTGTTTTCGACTGGTTCTTTCTTATCCCTGCAGGTAAAGAATACATCTTCAGAATATCTATTTGTCAACTGAAATCGACACGAGAAGGTTGCTAAATGTGTCGTGTTGTAGTGTGTCGTGTCGTGCCGTGCCGTGTCATGGGTGTGAAGAACTCACCAAAGTAAACTAATTTAAGGTAAACCAATTCATCAATTTGTTTTTGTGCGCAATTCAACATACGTCGTTGACGACAGTAGAAAATTTTGGTTCGCGCAATGTTTACGCAACTACACAGATACTGTTACACAGATGCTGTTTGGTCTTTGGCCAAAACAAGCCACACTTACCTGTTTCTCCTGTGATGTTCTTCCAATAATAGTTGACGTCATTGATCTCCAACAATCTAAACACGTCAGCTGAATGTGGGCAGTTCTTTTTAACTGTATGATTTACAGATGCATTGCTCAGCCTCAGAATCACTCTATTCATTCGTGTAGCCTCGCTTTCGTTGCCGTTTCGTTGCTTTATGCTACTTCCACTGCGATGCCTACGAAAGATTGGGTTCCAGGAAGCCTTGTCGATGTGACTTAACGCTTCATTTAGCGAGTCTTTCCACTTGACTTTTCTCTTGTACATTTTCTCACCTGGGGTCATATTAAGACCATCATCAACATCATCATTATTATTATGATCACCATTATCTTCACTGTTGATTGTCGGCCATATCTCCTCTTCTTCAATTTCCTGCCTTTTTCTTCGTGTCGATTGCTTGACTTTTACACCTTTGAGCCATTCAATATCATTGTCCAGATCGTCAAGTAATGGTATGAAGTCACTGTCTTTGCTGTAGTCGTTAGCCAGCAAGCCCTTGAGTTGATCGGTCAAGACGTGGCCTAGTTTTTTGTTGCTGAGGTTGAGTAGATGGCTGCGTGTTGCTTTAAAATCCTTGAGAACGGATTCAGTTGTAATCCCGTAGGAAATCAGGAATCGCAGCAACAAGTAATTGCAAACAAGGTGAAACAGTTTGTGGTACCTCGTCACTCCCATATCATTGATACCAATGTATTCACGCAGGTTTTCCAGTACGTCTTTGTCAATCGCATCTATGTCGATATCACCTTTGCCATCTTCATCTCTGTCGTTTGTTATCCGTTGTAAATCTTCTTCGAATCTCATTCCGGCATCCGACTCCAGGTTACTGATTGATTCTGCCAGCCTCGATTGCAGATTGGTGCTCTGCTTTGGGGTTATTCGTCGTCTCTGCTTTGCCTCCTTCTCAGATTTGTCACACATGACTGGCTTCGGTTTGAGCAGCATTACGAACAACTTCTTCTTGGCCGGGTCCATCTCTGTCATGAGTACTGGCGTTTCAGGTATCATTATTGTGTACGGATCAAAAGAGTTTCTGAAGTTGTATATGCTGAGTAGTGCGCCTTCGCATTTTCCATACGCTCGCTTGAAAACGGCCAGCAGGGGTCTTCGGAAATTTTTCGTCGGCAAAATTGAAATGCTGGAAAAATAACGATTTTGTCGTCACGATTGATGTTTATTTATCAATATAGTTAATGTAAAACATTTGCAGATGAATAACAGTTTTATATTTACAAATAGGCTGTTGGGAGAGTTTTACTGAAATCATAGAGCAAAGATAGTGAATATCTATCTGAGCTGTCGACTTGCTACAAGTTTCTCTTCTCGCGGGGAGGAAAACACCCAGGGAACCAGCAAGCTATTAATATCTACTGCTTTGTCCATGAACATCGTGGTCTTTTATTGGGTGTACCCGGGAATGTTAGCTCTTCTACAAGTTTGCCTTCTCGCAGTACATAAATAACCCAAAGTGCATTTTTCTCGCACATATGTTTCTGTCCTGATCAGCAATTGCGAGTAGATGTGGAGAGAAAGGAGTTAAATTCGATTACCTTATGATTTTCCCTTGCCCCGCATCGATCGTTTTTCTCAATTTGAACGCAGCACCATCTACGAAGGAGACCAATCCATCTTTGAGTACAAAGCCAATATCCTTGACTCCGTCATTTGTTACGTCATAGTGAACTGGAGTAATAGTCGTCCGTGCATTCCTGACAACCAGCAGGGGATTCTCGCTGACCAGATTCACCCTCTTGCGTGCACCTGTTGCTATCTCGACCAGCCTTCTCAAACGTACGGCCCAAATCGTCGACTCTTCGCTGCGTCGAGTGGCGAACAAGATGCACGTGTTGTTCTTGGCATCGACGTGCTGCATCAGGAATGGCGACGGCAGCTGACTGAGTTGGTAGCGGGTTTTGCTGCCTATAACGTTGCCACTTCTACCTGATACCAACGCGATACCTGATATGATCCTTTGGTCTTCGGATGAAGCCGAAGGCTGCCATGAACAGATGACGATCATGTCCAACATTCCATCCATGTCTATGTCTTCTATCAATGAAACGGAATGGATATCACTCCATGAATTGGTGGCCCATACCAACACGCCGGCGGCCATATTGAGTTTGGCGATTGTTCCATTGCGAGATACACCGAAACAGCTGGCGTTGACGTAATCAGCTGGGTCGCACTTTATCCAATATGGCTGAAAGTTAACGTGTACTTCCCTCACAACTTCACCGCTATCTGCATCTATGGCTATAATCAGTGACCTATTTCTGCTACTGTTACTATTACTACTATCGCTACTATGAAAACTTGCAGTTTCTTTTCCATTCCGTCTTTTGATGTCACGTTCTGCCCTCGAAACATCCTCTTGCCATTGTGTTACACCAAACAGGATTTCTTTTTCCCCGTCAAGGTCAACATCTGCCAGCACCATTTTTGTAGTCGGTGACGCATTTCTGAGCTCAACTGGCCAGTAGCTAATCACTGCCTTGTCATTGCCCACATCCTTTCCGCTGGAAGTGTTTCCATTGTTGCCAATTCGAAAGCTTGGAAATAGAAACACGAAAGCCAAAATAATCAAGACCAAGATCACAATAGCTGATAGAATTGCGAGCTTTTCAGTCGAAGACACAATCTTCCACCAATTTCTCCAATTGAAGAAACCTTGCTTGTCATTATCGCCATCTTGCCGTTGATTCTTTGTTCTCTGGTTGTAAACGTTGCGTGATGAGAATTCGTTGGCCTTCACAATGCCGTATATACCTGCGGAGCTACGACGCCTGTTTGGGGAGGCATATTCTGAGTTAGCTGACAGATTTGACTCCACATCGGCTTCGCAGTCTGTTGAAACACCTTCACAAATGCTACTTCTCGGAGTTGAATAAAGACTTGTGTCGTTAAATGTTTCTGGGAAGAGAAACGCGTGTTCTGGCTGGTTTTGTTGGCTCATCTCTTTTTATTTACTCATTTGAAAAATTGCCGAGTTGTTTTGTTTATCTTTTTCGATTCTGTATCATTTGCTTGTCTATTTCTTTCTCAGTCGAATTGTAAATTCCAATTCCACTCATTTACCGTGCCCTATTAAAATGCAAAGAAGATACTGAATGAAGATTTTACATTCATCATAGCTTCTACACTGCTAAATTCTGACACCATTCTTTCTCAGTTATGTATCTAAATGTTATGTTGTTCTATACAATTCGTAAATCATTTCTTAAGAAATTCAACTAATGCCCAATAAACACGGTGACAAGAATGTATTCATATACATTCATCCTCAATTCATTACATCACGTTCAAAATTCAGTTTTTCATTTGAAAAGTAAAGAAACTATCAAACTGCGAAAGAAAACATCACCCAGCAAGAGTCCAATAACAAAATCGCTTTTTCGATATGCCCATGTCGTTGGAGAAACTTTTTATGCTTCTAATTGTTTGTATATTTCATTATAATATCAACAAAGAAAAAGAAAGTATAAACGCAATCGTCATTGAAACATAGGCCTTAGTTTCACCGCAACAGCAAGTACATTTGAACAACTTCATCCAAAGTGGCAGGTGAGAGTTCGATTTAGGCAAAATATACACACACTTGTACTTCGCAAAATACCTTTTTATATGCTTTCAACCGAGTTCTCTCGCATTTCAAAGCCTGAAAAGTCAATTTCCAAACTCCCGTGTTGTATTCTGTAGCAATTGTCACCACGAGAAGAAAGCGTGCATTGATTTAAATTACCTGTAAAAATACGTAGACTTGCTGCAGCACAATTCCTTCTTGTTCTTTCATTATCTTTACTTGCTGATTGAAAAAGAACCGTGCTTATCGATTCTCCGACCATCTGGCTTCTGGTGCTTTTTATTCGACGTCCTTCGCTCTGAATGGCTCGATTCTCATCTGATCAACAATAGCCGGCTCTTTACTTACAATAGGAATATTCGTTATTTAGTGCACAAATCCAGAGACACACACACATACATACATATAACACGGCGAATGAACTTGAAGTGAAAATGGTGGGCACTGTGGTGTGGCGTGCAGCTGTACATGACATGTGCTTTGCAGGCTGCAGATGGCTTTCACAACCACATCCAATCATGTGATCTGCGTGAACTGGGTGTCACGTGGTTAGAAAAGGAACCAATGCTGTGCAATTGGTACGAGGCTTTGTAAAACCCCATTTGCATCGCTTTTTGCACTCTCTTTTTCCCGTCTCCCCCTCTTTATCTCCATTTCTTATCCTATGTCATTCATTAATGCAGTTTGTTACTCTGGCAGGCTGCTGATATTTCTCAAGTTCACAATCTTGTCTTTCAACTTATCCTATACAACAAATTGACCAGGGTTTTTTGTAAGCAAAATTTCCACATACATACATACATTACAATTTAGTGGAAGTTTATAATGTGGCATTTCTTTTAATAGAAAAGAAAAGAATATACATAAGTCAGATATGTGCAAAACTATCAACCCTGTTGACCGACACGTTTAGCCAAGGAGCATTTCATCATTTTTCATGCTGCCTGGCTTTTGATTTGACACAATCTTACCTTACTTCGAAGTTGAAAGTTCTGCAAGCAAGACGTGCTAAGTAATTCCCCCCACCTATATACAATGTTTCCAAATTCAGAAGCATACTCACAATTGCCAGCTGCCTGTAGACCAATTAAAAAATGGCGGACAAGGTTGAAAAGAAAAATATTATTCAGAGTTTCTTCATGCACGATTTAGTTCATGTTTTTAATGGTTTGTTCAAATTAACCTGGTGAAATGAAGTTGTTAATTATTTTTGGTGAAAGGATACACATTTGATTTATCGTTGCTCTCTAACTGTAATTTGTTTCTTCAAAACATTTTATTATTGAGCGGAAACGGCGAAAACGCAGTCTGGACCCAAGGTAGATCAACAGATAAGGTGAAAGGAAAGGAGTAATCATTATCAGATAGTAGAAGAAGAAATTTAAACAACAAGTTTTAATCTCAAATTGTGATAAAACTTTACCAACTCAACTCAGAAATATGGAGCAAAAGCAAGAGGTATGTACCTATGTTTAATCTCTATTAGATACATTTATTTGTTGTTATTTTTGTTTATGAAGGTTTTATTGTATATATCTTCTACACCACACAAGTGACAGGGTACGGTAGTCTTGGACGTTATTTACTTTAGATAACTATGATTGAGTGTCATTGTCATTAAAAATCAGGTATATGAAATTTATATCAATTTTATATCAAGGAAGCAAAACCTGAACAGAACAATTCAAAGAGTGGAGAAAATGAAGAAAGGAGTCAAACAAGTGCTGAGCAAACCGCTAGTGCTACCCCACGAAAGAAAAAATCAAAAAATGATTTCAATTTCATCAAAATTCTTGGAGAAGGCTCTTATTCAACTGTAAGTGTATTCCCATCAAATCCATTTTGCAACCATATTAATCTCTTTTGTAAATTGCATTGTCAAGTATTGATAACAATTACTACATTGGCTACCTTTCAAGTTTTTTTGCAGTGGATAAGGAAATTCCACTAATGACCTTATCCACTGCAGAGTTTTGTATTTCCCTCAATAATAGATTGTTTGTAATTTATTACTTGATACGGATGGGCCTGATCACCATTGTACTGAATTTAAGAAAAGAAATCTCTTTTGATATATAAAATTATTAGGTTTATTTGCTTATTCTTCCTAGTAAGAAATGTATAAACTGCAGGTTTTGGGTCAAAGCTTGTCTTTGGGGCTTCATCCCAATCAATAAAATATCTGTCAATTTATGTCTGGTAAAAATTATTTGGTTTGCCTGTGGGCACCAAGGACACTTGGGGGTGCAAGTCACTGTGCTCAAAAAGCCATGCTCAATATGATTGGTGGAAATAAGTTTATGTTTACCCTACTTTTACCCTTTCAGGTCTATCTTGTTCAAGAATTGGCAACTGAGAAAAAATTTGCCAGTAAGTTATTCCAATATTAATCTACACATGAACATAAAGATAAATATTACAGTATAGAGTATATAGCACAGTATATAGGGGAAAGTTGTTGTTTTAGCTCTTTCATTGTAAAGTTCAGGTAACGTTTTTTCTTATTGTAAAAGAATTTCTTATGATTTGTCAAGAAATATTGGTTAGTTCCTTGCAAGGTCTTCGTTATATTAGGATTTGACTGTGGGTTGTTTCTTTAAAAGCAAACTTTATTGGCATTCACAATATATTACTTGCTTTCAATTTTTTGTTTTTAGTGAAAGTTTTAGAGAAGCGCCACATAATCAGAGAGAAGAAAGTTGTATATGTTTCTAGAGAAAAGGAAGCATTGGCAATGACTAACCATCCCTTTATCATCAAGCTATATTTCACATTTCAAGACAAGGAACATCTTTGTATCTTTTCATTGCATTCATGCTTTCATTTTATTCCCAGTCATCCTGTGGTGACACTGGCATTAGCAACATTTCACATTGCATATTTTATTGATTAGGCGCTCGGTGCGGTTATTAATTCCATCACTTTTTCGGAGGCGTTTATTTGAGGAAGGGCGCTTATTGAGGGAATGGAAAAAGGTTCCTTTTTAGAAATTAAACAGTTTAATCAAACAAAATTCATGGAACAAAATTTATGAAACCAAAACATGCGAATATGAATATGAATATGTTCATATGTGAAAGCAATGTGCGAATGTGAATCTGAATATCAATCTGAATATGAATATGAATATGAGACAGTGTTTTAAGATGGCAGTCGCTATCAGTAAAATGTGATAATAGCATCTGTAGTTAGCACTTCTTTTCGACAAAGAAGAAGAACGAATGAAAACACGATCTATCTATCTGGACAAGGCCATGGCTACTACGCAGGAAGATCGATGGGGCCTTTCACACGATTTTGATTTGTTAAAATCAACAATGTTGCAAAAAATGTTCTCAAGGTGGGGGATACGAGGTTTTTCATGGTTTTTTTAAGATTCTCCTCATTTGCAACATGAAAAAAGTTGCAAAATAAGGGCATTTAACGTGGGAATACAGTGAAACATGCTATTGCAACAAATAATTTTTTTTGCTATCGCACGAAAATTGTTTCCGTGTCCCCGCAGCTTGAATCAAGTCAGATTTAAGTTTGACAAGTATTGGACACTTCGAGGTAATACATGGTAATTCATTCATCAAAGCTCATTTGTATTTAAATGATTGAGTGCTTCGATTGGTATAAGGTTGCGTTCTTAATTTCCTTCATTTACAAAAGATTATGGCCTTAGCTTTGCGAAGAAGGGAGAGATGCTTCCATATATAAACAAGGTTTGTCGACTTAAATATTCTACCACAAGAGGACTCAACAGATCGAGGCAGCTGTGTCTCCCTGCCCCTTTTAGTTGGCCATGCTTTATTTGATTTTTGTACGTGCGACACAGATGAAAACAATTTTTGCTGCTGCGCAGCGAAGCGTCTGCGCAAGTTCTGAATGCGAGCATTCTCTCTTTGCGACTCTTTGCGACACTCTGTCAACATAGTCAATAGAAAAATTTGACTATGTTATCAATAACAAATGTTAAACACAAATGACAACACTCGATCACCTCAAATATATATATTTAGGTATTTAACCACGCTAAGCAACCCCTCTCCATATTTTTTGCTGGCACTTATTTTAAAACATATCATTTTAATCAATTGCTGGATTATTCTGATTATTTGTTTTACATCACAACAACACTCATTTTAACAATGTTAACAGTTAGTTACATCTATAGCCCCAGTGTACTATGAAAGCTCTGCACAGAGGTTTCTGCGTAGAGTTACATCTTCACTTGCTTACCATTCATTGTCAGTCGCTATTTGGCAGGCGTCTATATACCTTTTTTAATTTCTGTACTTTTCCTCTTTTTAGCTTGGCTCTTTCAACGAAAAATGCACGCAGTTTTACTCAGCTGAAATCATTCTTGCGCTGGAATACCTTCACGGTAAAGGAATCATCCACAGGTAATGTCATTCATATTTGCTATCCAACATGTCTATGTTAATAGAGATTATTGCGAAGGTTCTTATCACAATAAATCCTTCATATATCCGGCAGCTATGCTGTCCCATGTAAAGAGGTGGCGGGTATATACGAGGTGATATCAATATTTAGCGAGAATATTATCAATCTTTTGCTTATGATTGATATGATTTTTTTTTTCTGTGCAGAGATTTGAAACCAGAGAATATTCTTTTCGGCGAAGACATGCATATTCTTATTACTGATTTTGGAACATCGAAAATCCTCGGCAAAGATAGTAAGTTACGGACGTGCATCTGGATTGATCAAAGTTTCAATTGATTGATTCATTGATTGAGGAGGAATTGCAATAACATTCAATTGGCTGATGGATCGATTTGTTTCTTTATTCTGCTTTTTGCTCGTGTTGCAGCTATGAAGGGAACCTCATTTGTTGGCACTGCAGAGTATGTCTCACCAGAACTATTAACCGAAAAAGTAGCATTCAAAAGGTATCATTTTAACCATCATTAATCTCGTTTGCTGCCTTTGCGTATGTCAAGCCGTTAACTGGCTTTAATTCAGTGTTATTTTCATTGATTCATCAGGTAACCCGAATACAATTCTACATTATTACATTAGAACTATTTGCATAACAAACATTTATTAAATATATCCAGTCATCTATAAAGTAAATCAAATTAAGACAAAGAAAACTTTGCAAGATTATGTTTACAAACAACTGACATAGGATGAATCTTTTAAGTAGATAAAATAATCAGAGAGAGTCCATCGCAATAAAAGCAAAGAAGTTAAATCACATTATAATGAAAACATGAAGTAAACAATAAAAAACAACCAAATGTGTGGCTTAGTACATCGAGGGTTTTTCATTAAGATTCATATTCACCATGCCACGATAGTGGACAGATTCATGTAATGTTGTCTATGCTGTAGCTGCTATAAAAACATAATGACATTTCATTAATTTCATCTGATATTGCTCCATTGCGTATAATGTTGTTAATATTTTCCAGCTCCGATCTCTGGGCCCTTGGTTGCATTATTTACCAGTTGAGATCTGGCAGATCACCATTCAGAGCAAGGTCAGTAATTATCATTTCAATATTCACTGTAACATTGCTAACCCTCTCATCTCCTTTCTATCTCTACTTGTAGAATATTGCCGTATCCTTTGCACTTATTTCATACTATCTCCTACCTTTATCAACCACTCTGTCTTTATGTAATTTTCTCGGAGTAGACCATCGAGGTCCTAGGTTCAACTCCCGGATAGGCCCATTCTCTTTCTCTTTTGTCCTTGTATTGCTACTTTTAACCATCGTGGTATTTGCGTTGCGCGGGAGATGTCCCGGTTTGAACTTCCAGACAGGTCAATTGTGTCACTTATTAGAATTTGTTTTCTGATTTTGATTTTGTAGCAATGAATATCAGACATTTCAGAAAATTGTAAAACTCGAATACGACTTCCCTGATGGATTTCCCGAATGTCCACGAGATTTAGTAGAAAAATTATTGGTAAGACACCTCATGAGCTATTGTTTAATCCATGTTTGCAACATTAATAAGGATTTCTGAGTAGATATCGAATCACATTTGTTTCTCAGAAATGTGATAATTACTCCATAGATTTATTTGGTTTATTTGGTAGAAGCTGATGTTTGAAGCTTATTAGAAAAGCACGAATTAGCTATTATAATTTTCAACGCTCTTTACGCCACGCCAATAATTGTTTGATTGAGATGGAGTTTTTTGTTAATTATCTCTTTATAATATCTTTTCTTTTTAGATTTTAAATCCAACAAAAAGACTTGGTTGTGAGGAAGTTGGTGGCTATGAGACTTTAAAAAATCATGATTTTCTCAAAGGTGTTTTTATTATAATTGTTATTTCTACATTTGACATCTGCTATCTCGACTAACGCTATCTGGAACTTTGGCCTTCTTGAAGGATTTTCCATTTTCTCTTGTTTTGTATGGTATCGTTGGGACCTCCGCTATTTCGAACGAATTTCAATTTCTTCTGAAAATTCAAGATAGTGGATGTCAGCTGTATATTATTATGCTTACAATCAGTTACATTGCTTCATAATGTAAGGTCATTACTTGACTTTACTGAACTGAACAATTTTGCGTCGGTTATAATTGCATTGTTACTTAATCCCAGTTGTCAATACTTCTCAATATATTAGTTCTTACACACACATATAATATTAGAGATATATATTTTAATTAATTAATTTTTATCAATATACCTACATATTATATATTTTATTGTTTTAATGTCATGTTTTTTAAACTTTGTTTACTAGGTATCGAATGGGAGAATCTTCATAAGCAAGAACCTCCAAAACTTCTTCCTTACCTTCCATCAACTTCGGCTGATTGCGAAGATTTGGGTAGCAGCTATGACGTACGTTCTAATTGTAATTCTTCTCTTTGGCATGTTGTAGCCTTGTAGCCTTGTTTGGCGTGAATATTTGCATCAATTGTAGCGTAATTGTAGTCTGCCTAAAACATGTAGTTTGTCTTGAATCCAGACCAACTTAACATGCCTGCCTGTATTTTACATTCCTGGGTACAGACTAACCTAGTTATTTATCAACTTATATGTCCTTTTTTCCAATTTAACTAGGTTTCTATCTCATCTGATGAAGACGATGAAATAATGAATGATATGTTCAACGATTTATTAATTAAAAACGTTTCAAATGATTCTTCACGACCGAGTTCCAGAGTTGAAGAAAAAGACCACAAAACTGCTATAATAGATTCAAAATGGTATGTCGCTATTTTATGTCACTTATTCTACCCATTACTTGGAGAATGAGAATTCTATTTTTGTCACATTGTGGTTTGTTTTTCCTGCATCCTCATTTTTTTCTTCAACATCTTTTTTTTCTTCTGATACTTTTAATACTGCTTCTTGCTCTTTTTACCTTTCTTTATCCTTCTTTATTTTCAGTCTTTTATTTCATCATTATTATAACCATTATCTTTTTCTTGTTTTTCTTGTTGGGTTTCCTTGTCCCACTTTTAATAGCCTGACAAGTTTAGCTTAATTCTAAATCTCGCTCTATTTTGACATTTTTTTCTATTTTTCATGTATATCGTTCTTTTTGAAACTGCTTTTTTGTTTTTTCAATTTGTTTCGCCCGATCTTAATCGAGAATTTCATTTTAAAACAGCATATTCTAAAAACACGAAATAATCCATGTTTTCAACGCCTCTTGTTTTTTCACTTTTCAGGCAGCAGTTTGTTGGTGGTCGTACAATATTGAAGGAAGGCATTGTTGATAAACGAAAGGTTAGTAATTATTTCATTTCTTCTTTCTGTCTTTATGCCACTACTTTTTACCTCAACTTTTTTAAATCTCTATATCTCTATCCAATACATTTATGTTTTTGAAACCATACGCCCCTTAGTATAGTCTAACGATTCTCGCTTGGGTGGGAGAGTTGCCTTGCTTAATTTCCGGACAGGCCCATTTGATAGCCCAGCAAACTTAAATTTTTTTCTAAATCTTTTTCTATGTTTGATTTTTCTTGTTCTTCCCTCCTACTTTACTACTTTTCCAACTCAAACTTTAAGTGTCAATAAATGTCTGATATTTAATTTTAATCTTTACTAGTATTCTTCATTGCTTTCAATTTTTCTTTGCCTGTGCAAAACAATACCTTAAAAATATTACGAGAATTATTTTGGGCTATTTATATCATCATTCCATTGAACGTTGCATCTGCATTTCAGCTGGTCAGTGCACAAACACAGCTAACTGTCATAATATTTATTCCCCCTTACTCAAATAATTATGGCAACCAATCGTTTCTCTCAGTTGAATTTTCGTACCACCATCAGCTAATCTTTGTTCATATTAGCTCTAATTCTTATCCATAGAGATCTGTTATCAGTGCAACAGTGTAACACCGGCGTATTTCTCATGATTGTTTATCAAACACCATCCTTCAAATAGGATTTGCCAGATATCATATCGAGCAGTGTATTAAAAACTTCTAATTTCTAACCTTATTTACTGAAAAATGCTGCTTTATTTTGGCGATCTAATCTTGCTTCTTTCAATTGCTTTACAGGGATAATGCAAACTCGCTTATATTGTTGCCAACAATTTGCACATTCTATTTATTCCTCTGATATCTTTAATTACTCAAATTAAAAGCATGCTGTGCAACCATATGAAATTCTTACATTCTTACTCGACATTTACTTAAATATTTGAAGAATCGAAGCTTCTCACAATCGTGATGGCTTTTATCATCCCTTATACATCTGCAGATTTGAACCTTCCGCAATTTAAATACTCGAACCAATAGTTATTTTAATTGTAATATAACCTTAATAAACCATTCACCGTTTAATTCAAGTTCAAGTCCATCCATCCTTACCTCCATTCTCAGCTTCATTCATTCAAACCCTCGGTAACTTAAATTAAACTTTTTGTTTCCTTTTGTGTTTTACTTATCCAGGTTCTTTTTTAATAGAAATGTGTTTGTTTTCCAGGGTCTTTTTGCTAAGCGCCGGCAGCTACTACTGACAGATGGGCCCCATCTTTTCTATGTAGATCCACATGCAATGGAATTGAAGGGTGAAATTCCGTGGTACGTCATAAGTCAATGTTCGGAGTTTAGCATATTCTGTGAAGACAAGCTAGCAGAAGCTAGACACTTCAAAACTTGTAACAGGAGTGGCTTCTATATTTTTAATTGTATTTTGTTTTCGTTTTTCAGGACCAAGGACCTTAGATCTGAAGCTAAAAATTTTAAGATTTTTTTTGTCCACACGGTACGTTTATTGATATCGAATATATCTCTCACACTCATCATCATTAATCATTATTTGAATCATAATCACAATCATTAATCATTATCACAATCATCATCATTAGTTACTATTTTCATTAAATCGATAGTAATTTGCCAATCAGCACTATATTGATTATTTAATTGACGACCACAATCAATTAATCACCGATTAATCAATGCTAATCAGTGATTTTTTATTGCAGCCCTGTCGTACGTACTACTTGGAAGATCCAAATGGTTATGCAATGGAGTGGGTAACTAAAATTCAACAGATACATAAGCTTTATTTCTCTAATTGATTATGCTATGTAGGCGATATTGAACTTGTCCTCTTTAGCTACCACGCAATGTCCTCTGATCCCTTTACACACTTACCATCCCTATTTTATACCATCCTATGACAAGCATCTTTAATTTGATTTTGCATCGAAATGTTTGAGTGATTTTGAACTTGAAGACCAGACAGTCCACAGTCCATTTTCACTCCTTGTGGCAGGGAATTAAACATTTCAAATTAATTAAACAAGTCGCAAAATTGCTCGATTCCCCTAATATTATTTTCATTCAAGCAGTAAAACATGATTTTATTGTTTGTTTGTAAAACTATTTGTCAACTAGTATGCTATAACGATATGGTTTACATCTATTGAACAATATAGACACATTATAGGTATTTCATATCCAAGGATTCTTAATCTTTGAGTATATAGTTGGACAAAACTATAAAGAACATTATACTCTTATTGTCATTATAATTTGTTTTATTAGTTTTTGAAATGTCAACTATAATTTCAAGCGAATTTAAGTCGTCAGTTCTTAGCTACTTTTTTATTTGAAATATATTTCCTTTTTTGGAGCATAGAAGTTCTACGGCTTAGGGAAATTCATTAGCATTTTTGGTTTTTGAGGAAGATTTGGAGCATGCAGACAATATCGTCATACATGGAGTCTGAAATCACAGAGCTGGGTGAGAAAAGAAATTGTTTTTTCATTAAGAACTACATCGTTGTGGTGTTTATATTTCTTGTGCAGTGCGATTGTTCATTGGGATGGCGATAAATAGAAGCAACTTGTGCCGTAGTGGCTGTTGATGCTGGAACACAGCTCAATCTACATTCTCTTGTCCTTGGACTAACGGCATGCAGCTTTGACTTGAACGCATCACAGCAGCTTTGTTCTCTGCCTCCTCTCCTTCGTTTGGCTTCGAAGATTTTCGCGTAGAAGATTGGATTGATTGCACTGTTGAGGAGACAAGACGTAAAAAGAACCGTATTCCACAATGCCAATTCATTGATCCTGCTTTTCGAGTTGAGTAGATCATGACGATACGCCTTGATGTATCTGATTGCACAGAAAAACGCGGCATACGGAAGCGACAGCAAGGAGAAGAGGACGACCAGAATGACAAACATTCGTACAATGCGTCTCGTTTGCTTGAGCGTGCGTGCCACTGCTCTATCATCGGCATGTTGCATTTGACTCGCTTTCAACTGCCGTGCAGTTGCTGTATACACGAAAGTGAGGATGAAACAAGGTATTACCCATATAATGATTGTAACAGCGACGAGGTAAGCGAACTGTTGTTTATCAGATAGATGATTGGATGTCTCCATGCATGCTTCACCTTTCTCCATTCGCCATGTTAGTCCCATTGGCACGGAGAGACAGGCTGCGCTGGTCCACACAACCAGCAGTGTCCCCACTGAGATGAGTATTTTGTCCTGATTTGCTGATACTGGGTAGGCTACAACCCTGAAATGGGACAAATACCCTTTTTAGCTCGAGCTTAAATCTTAACGTTTGAAGCAAAACGGACTGAAAGAAATGTATTTGATAATTTAATAATTAAAATCAAACATCGTGATAAGGTCATAATAGTTAGAGAAATAGTTAATCAGTGGAATAGCAGGTGAATTTCTCCAAAGAACATGCCATGTTATGTTCGGTTAGGCTTGTGAAATAGCTATAGGATGCTCATTCAAAAGTTCACGGGTGAGAAGCAGCTTTCTTCTTTCTGCGTCATCAATGAAAGTGTATGATTGAGAAGAAATGTTTAATTTAGTCAACGAAGATGGCGCAACAGGCTTCGTTATAACCACGCCTAATAGTTAGGGCCGTCTTATTAACAGTAACTTATTACAGCCATCTCGTTATTACAGCCATCTCGCTATTACAGTCATCTCGTCGTTATTACGGCCGGTTATTTTGGGGTTTACAGATTTGGTGATTGCATTACGTCACAGTTAACATACCTGAATCTTTCAATGGATATGACAACCAGCGTCCAGGTGGAAGCAGCGAGAAGCATCGGTGTCAATGCAGGCAACAATACACACATTACGTCACCAAGATACCATTTGCCATGACCGAAGGATAACGTTATCAAGTCATGTACAAGCGCAATTGGCGACACCAAGCATGATAGGAGATCGGCTGAGGCAAGTGAAATCAGTAAAATGGTGAAGTGCGATATCTTAGCACTCTTTGTAACTATCCTTACACACACGTAGCCGTTGCCTAATATGCCGACCAGAGATATCACGGAATACAGGCATACCATCAGTATGTTGTTCAGTTGGGGCTCTGTGTTCAACAATGTTCCGTTGTTTTGTGGCTTTGTTGTTTCAGATGAAATGTTCAGATGGAATGACGTCGTGTTTTTTGAACTATTATGATATTCCATCTTTTTTTGGAAGCAAGCTCAGTGTTATTTGAATTGTCTTAGGCAATTTCCAGAAACGTGTCTCAAATTCAACAAAACCAAATATTCGATAATGCGCCAAGACTGCGAATACGCGAGTTGATGAGTTAATGAATAATGCGAGTAAGTACCATATATGGTATAAGGCATGTCAATTTCACCTTTGCAAGCGTCTCCCATGCACCATTCAACAAGTATCTGCCTTCGTCCATTTCTCCTTTCGTTTTATCTCCCAATCATTTAATACGTCACATCTGTCACGTGATAACAGACTGCAGTATAATAAACGTTTGCATACCAAACACAATAATATAACATGCATAACATAACATAACATAACATAACCAAGTTAGATGAAGTATTTTTAACACCAGTTGTTAATTTTTATTATTATGCTGTGTAGCCATATTCCTGTTGTTCCCTTACGAACTTTTCTATTGCAATATAAAACTTGTGTTTTCTAAACACTGCCCTGTCTGACTCAACCGTAATTTTGCAAAGGGTTTTTAAAACTTCTTGAAATAATAACTCTCTTGTTTTGTTCTGACAACATTAAATATTAATATGCATGTAGGAGCTTTGGAATTAGGAAATCTGGTTGAGATCATAACTTAACGAGAATGCTACAATTGACATCCGCTATGTTGAAAACTCTCAAGGTGCGAATTGAAGTTTCTTCCAGTCTAGAGATCTGGGGTCAGTTGCTTTCGATTCTATTTCAGCAATGAAGTTAGCTTAAGATATTGCTGACGTAACACATGATCGTTTTTTGAATAAGGATAAATGTTAAATGGTGTACAACGTATAGGAACGTGAGCATTTAAATAATGAGCCTCAATGGCTCGGCCCCCAATTCTACTTCTGAATACATATTCTACCAAACGTCTCAAGACTTAATGACTTAAAGACCCTTCCTGGAAAGGGTCTGGAAGGACCTCACCACTTTAGTCGACATGGAATCTTGTTTTGCAACAGCTTTTTCTGATATGTTATGCAGATGTAATTTTTTCCATCAAAAATCTGAATCATTTCTGGCAAAATATGCAATTCCAAACATTGTCATCATGCGCCGCGCATATATTTTTTCCACGTTTCAAAAAGAAGTAAACCGAAGCAAATTTTAAATTACCTTCATTGTTTGCATGAAAATCAACAACTTTCATTGGTTGATATTTGTCATGCATCGACGATTTGCCTCATTTTCGAGACGTGTCTTTTAAAGATTTTCTGCTGTGCAGCGGAAATCAGTGAGAAAGTTACAGTAGTTTAGTTATGCGGAGTAAAATGTTGAACGGCGTTTCGGGTGTGACCCGTTATCAAGTTACTTGATAAGTGATAACAGGTGAGATTCACTGTCATAGTCAATAAAATGAAGCTGTTAACCACGATTTCTCCCTCCAGGGAAAATAGAAGATGGTTCGACAAAGCGAGTGTTCGAGATAATGCGCAGTCGATATGGCCGATGTCAACTGTGTGTAAGAGTAATTTTTGAACAAAAGCTCAAGTTTAATTAAAGATATCTTCTATCCTGCTATTTGTTTTGCTGTGTTATCTCTCAAATAATAGAGAAGGAGCTTGTTTATTCGCAATGGTATAACTATTTTTTAATATAAAAAGGCTGCTTTAAAATTAAGCATAATATTTCTTTTAGAAAGACTTGTGAAATTGTTGATCAAAACATAAAACAACATTTTATGACCTCTTTTTGACAACGAGACATTGTTGCACATGCGCTTTTCATTCTGCAAAAGGATGGAGAACATGATGCGAGAGAATGCGAGTGGCTGAATTTGAAGAAAAAGCCCAAAAATGCTGTGATATTTTCGAGTTTTTAACTAAAACGAAAATTCATTGATTTCCTGTTTTCAGAATTTTTGAATTGTCGTTCTAATACCATGTCAACGATAGCTCTTGGTCGACTAGCTGAAGAAAGAAAGTCGTGGAGAAAGGACCACCCATTTGTAAGTTAATTTTCATTTACATCTTATCAAACCTGTATATACAGTAGGCCAATTTTTTCAGTCCATTTGAACACAGTTTTCTTTTTTACTAGCGGCTTTCTAGAAAATGTTTTGATTAGAAACAATAATTTAACTTTCATATCAACTTTGTTTACGGTCTCCTCTTTTCTATTTTTCATAACAGGAAATATTTTGAATCTGTATTGCTTATTCTACAATTTATATTGTTATTCTATGTTTTTGCTGAAATTATCTCATTTATTAGTATACTTACTTTACTTCTAACAAATCTCAAAATTGGATTAAAGCCTGTAGGAAAGTTCTGTATATAATACAAAATCTATTAATAGTTGAGGGAGTTGATTGTGGGTTAACAATAACGAACATTAAATTTTTGAATTAGTAACAGATAAATGCCGTTTTTGAATAGCCTTTAAATAGATTGTTCTGGTTATTTGTAACAATTTTATTGTCATTTTGTTCCAGGGGTTTGTTGCAAAACCAACTAGAAATCCAGATGGAACTCTGAACATGATGACTTGGGACTGTGGTAAAAGGACATTTATAGCATGCTCATTTCTCCCAATTTTCTTGCCCACTTTTTAATACACACTAGCCAACCCAAACTAATCCTACAGCTAATGCTAAAATAAACTTGCACATATATATGAATTATGTATCTAAAGTTAACCATAAACCCTATTGTCCCTTGAGGAAGTCATTTTTTATTCATTTAAATAATATGTATTAATTAACTTTCCATTCCAAAAGTAAGTTATCAATTGTAAGGTAATTAATAATCTAAAGCAAACTTGTGATGCTCATGAAATTATCTTCATCTATTTTTTTTCAGCAATACCTGGAAAGAAAGGGGCAAGTAGATTATTATTTTACCCCATGATTATTATTATACGCCTTGATTATTATTAAAAGGGTAGAAAAGATACAACACAGTTTTCATAAATTTATGGGGTATCTTCCCCCATTCTTAACCCATTAAACATACTTCTTCTATATTAACTTTTGCATTGATTTATAATTTAAACATCAATTTTTCTAAGTGAACAGTTCTTCTTTCTTTAGACTCCATGGGAAGGTGGTTCATATATATTAAAAATTATCTTCAAAGATGACTATCCATCTACACCTCCAAAATGTGAGTTCATATTTATCTAGACATTTGCTTTTTTTCCATGTTATTTTATTTTGAATGAATTATTGCTCTGGAAATTACTGATTGACAAATTGACAAGTTTGACAAATCTCTTTATACTCATGTTCCAGGCAAATTTGACCCGCCTCTCTTCCACCCAAACGTTTACCCATCTGGGACAGTTTGTTTATCATTATTGGACGAAGACAAAGACTGGAGACCAGCGGTTACAATAAAACAAATTTTGCTTGGAATTCAAGATCTTCTTAATGATCCCAACATCAGAGATCCTGCGCAGGCTGAAGCATACACCACTTTCTGGTGAGTTGTGAATGTAAAGGTTTTCCATTTAACTTTAATACTCTCCTTAGAGCTTGCAGTTCTAAGAGTCTTCTTTATATGCCAGCTCTGAGTTGTAAAATAGCTTAGAATATAAGCCAGCATTTCTTACACATAAGTTTATATATATCTGTTCTCTTGCAATTTTTTAAAGTTGTAAACCCAATGAGCTTGATGCATTATTTGATACAAACCTTCATTTTTTTAACATAAGTTACATTATAAGGAATCTAAATTGGAGAGCTGAAAGCCTTTAAAATCATTTTTAAAAATTAGACATTTTTTATAAAAGTTTGTTAATAAAAGAAAGTAAAAGAAATGTTAATTTTGAATAGTCTACATGTCACACAGTTTTCATTCAAAATAACAAAGTTGCTAAGAAAGTGCAAGTACTTGAACCAGTTTTAGGTATCATTGGCTAAGGACATTACATAGATATCTTTAAGGATTGAAACATTGTAGAGTTTAATTTCTGTAAATTGTGTGGATGCCAGAATGATTATTCCTGAGGAGTTTTTTTAATTTTCAGCCAAAACAGGCAAGAATATGAAAAGCGTGTCAGACAACAAGCTCAAAAGTTCAGTGCCAAGTAATGTGCTCAATTTTTTAAAGCAAGTTTCCTTCCTATTTTGTTTATTAAAAGGTCACAAACATTGTTGCACTGATGCATAACAGACGTCAACAAAAACAACTGTAATGTTTCATTATTAAAGTAAACAGTTATATGTATAATTGAAAAATTTATATTGTATGGCATATGGAATCTTGTCAGTGAGTTGAATTAGATATTGCTGTTACTGAAAGACGAATAGTTCTTGATCAAGATAACATGTTATCTTGGTAAGACGTGTTGGTTGTCTAACTTGATGACAATATTAATGCAATGGTAGTTATTTAAATGCAAGAACAGTATTTTGTTGTTCATATCCGTGCAGGGTTTTACTCTTTATGTTAGTTTCATGTTTTGGTGGTGGAAATTATGAAAAGATCTTAAGATTTTTTCTATGAATTTTTGTCTGAAGCATAATGTAAAATTTTGTTTTATGGCTGGGAGGGCACAAGGAGTCTTTTTTTGTAATTGTTTTCCGTATTGAATTGAATTGCTTTCGCCATTGAATTGAATTGCTTGGCGCACATAAATGACATGAGCTTTTTGCATCGCAGGCCACAACACAATGTAAAGGAAACCCGAGTGGAAAAGTTTAATTTATATTTGTAAACCCAAAAGGAGATAGTTTCCTATTCATATTTGCTTCAACCCCTCCGACAATGGCAGAATGTAAATGGTACCGCAAATTCATGTCACACAATGACACCTTTTGCTCTCGCTGGAGCTGGACTAATTAAGAGTCCCTTCCCTCCCATTATTGTTACAAACAAACAGATTAAATTTTGCGTGCAGATCACATTCTTGAGGTTTAGTGTTGTTTGCAAAAATTCCTTGTTCTGCAAGCAAACATGATCAGGTTTGCAAACAATCGGATGAATTGGAACCATGGCAACTGTCAACAGGACGGAAGTCGTTTTGCTGGCCTAAGCACGAACTGAGCTAACATTAAAAGAGCAATCGACTCGACACTGTTGTCTGGAATCGAGCACGCCGAATCCCGAAGAGTATATTTTAAGATATTTCTTTAATATACATACATGCCAAAGAAGGATATAAGAGTTTATATGTTTGTGGATGATGTTACTGAGGAATTTATATGCGTTCACTGCCACAAAGTGTTACAAGATGCTGTGAAGTTGAGAGATTGTCAGCACTCAGTTTGCAAAACTTGTTTCCTGAGGAGAGTAAAACAGGATCTCTCGAGCTGCCCTTGCTCCGAGAAACTTGTGAAGGCTGACAATGAAGCGACAAATGAGCTCAGACGTGCTGTTGGTAATCTTCTTGTGTACTGTTCAAAAAATTGTGGCGAGCAGATGAAATTACAGGATTTGGATGACCACTTGGCAAATTTTTGCGTGATGAAAAAGACAGTTTGTCCTAATGCTAATGCTGGCTGTTTGATTAAACTGAAGCGAAAAGATTTAGATGAGCACTTGAAAAGTTGTGATTATCGACTTGTTAGCTGTAACGGTTGTGGCAAAAGACTAAAATACATCGACTTAAGGAGACATCAAAAAGCCCAAGGATGTATGGAGCAGAAATGGAAGCAAATAATTGTCAGACAGTTGAGGAATAACGACCGAGAGCTGAAAAAGCACATTGTCAACTTGAAACAGGAATCGTACAAAAGCCTACGAGAAGAGAGAAGTTTGCAAAAAGATTACATGTGGAAGCGTATTGAGAGAAACCCTGAACAGTTCTCACCAACACTTGTGAGAAGTACCCCAGAACTAGGCACTCGCTCTGCTCCTCCCACGTGTAGCAGAGATCGGGTTACCCCCAACTACTCCTCCACACTGCCCCCAATTTCCCCACAATCGTCTGGTTGCCGTAAGATCAAATCTCAAGGAGGACCAACCATTTGCAAGAATTGCAGTAAACCGTTCCTTGATGAATTTAACAAGAAGATGACTTGCTCTTGGCATGCAGGGGTCAGTAACCTTCTTTGCCACTTTCACACACTACCTTTTACCTGCAGACTAATTAACACATAGCCAGCCTAGCCATAGCCATAGTCATATACAGTAGCAAGTTCACTCTGGATGTCAAATTGACTGAATTTCTTCCCTTGGGTTTTTGATACATATTGTCCTTTAGGTAATAGTTTCCTTTACGCATAATGACCCTTTCTCTTTCCTAAATTCACATAACTATTGTTATTATTTACTCTGATAATAATTTATTTATCTTTCTTTTTTTCCGCTCATCTTCAAATTTTTTTTCAACAGCCGGTAAGTTTGTGTGTCTTTGTTTTTAATCAGTAACACATTTTTTAAATCTATCCCAATTAAACTTTCTCCAAATAATTCAATTCTTTAATTCACTGTGTTATTTTTCTTTTTAGATTGTAAATGTGGTGAGTGCATTAGTTATTTTTTTAATAACATGAGGTTTTTTTATATGAGCATATTTCAAACTTTCTTAAAGTGCCCCTACACCTTATTTTTTTATTGGCTAAAACTATAGATTCGAATGCGCTGATTCTGAATCCGTTTATATTTTTTTGATATGACAAGTAGTTTTTGAGATACGAGGCAACGCGTGCCACTTTCTCGTGGTCAACTTTTAGGACCGTAATTTACCTACTATGACATCATAGTAGGTAAACTCCAATGTAGTGGCTGCTCGTCGTACTCAGTGGCGGCGGGCGTAGGCCTGCATTCAGTATAATAAATAGTGTTTGCGTTGCGCTTTGGTCGTGTCTCGTTATGTGTATTCGTGGGTATTTGTGCAATTTTGGTGATCAGAATCGAATAGAAAGTTTCCATAAATTAACATTCTTTGTCGGATAGTAGTTCATAACAGTAGGGATTGCAGTGCCGAGGAATGCGAAGATGGCGAGGGGATAGGATTGATCGTATCGTAGAGCAAAGCAGACCGTTGATAGTGATACCGATGAAGGAGAAACCTGATGCATTTGATCCCATTTGGCTGAGAACTCTTTCAGTCAAAGCCATGAAAGAGATGTGAGCAAGAAAAGAAATGTTGAAAGAAAACTTTCTGGGCATTTGACTAGATCTGAATTATTATCTTTTTGTTGTGTATGTGATGAAGCAAAAGTGTATATCAAAATTCAATATACGCAATAATTTAGGCCATCATATCCGTGTCAGTCTAAACCTTTGGGGTTTGAAGAAGCTTGAAACGATTCGATTTTCATTTGGAACAGCAAGTGTAGAAAATCTGCAACACAATTCCTTATTACTACACATGAATTTCGTTATTGTACCGAAATTATCGCGCTTTGTTGTTTGATTTATTTCATTCATGATGAGGCGTGCATAGAATTTCTTCCGTCGGGCGTCGTTGCGAATTGATGAAATCTATCCATCTCCTTCTCCTCACAGTTTTAGGGCGATCATCCTGATAAAGCAGAATTTTGTGAAGCCATACAAATTTTGATTTATCGGGTGTATTTCCATGGGCTAGCAAAACACATCGATATGGCATATTTTCCCAGTTTTATCATGTTTTGATGCTCTTCTTGTCATCCCCGTTCCCGTACAGTTTTAACATTGCATGCACGGCCCACGCCCGCCTCCACTGAGCACAACGAGCAGCCACTACATGGGAGTTTTGTAATTCCTCCCCACAGCTGCAAACTCATCGCAAGCCTTTCAAATTTCAATGTCATAATGCGCCGACCTGTTTCTAATCATCAAAGTCAAAAAAACAAATATCGAGTCCATAGTATGAGAGAAAATTGATGCCAGATTTGTTGCTTCAGTACGGGAAAATGAACGGGGCACAATGGCACCAACTATGATGTCATAGTAGGTAGATCCCAGTCCTAAAAGTTGACCACAAAAAATGGCGAAAATGACGAAACATCGACACTTCCCAACGTTATAACTCGTTAACTAGACGTCAGATTTAAATACTATTTTCGGATCTAAAATCAGCGAAGAAAGTTTTATCGATATAAAGAATAAAAAAATAAGGTGTAGGGGCACTTTAAACAAGCTTTTATCTTATTATTTTTTTTCTTTATGTAAACTAATAATGATTTCAATTGTTTTAATGTGTTCTTTTTTTCTTCCATGTTTATCCGTTTCCTTCATTACACAGTTTGTAAGTACCTCAAGTAGTACATACAGTAATTACTTTTTTTTGTATCCATCATTATTGGATTATCATCCATTAATCTAATTTTTACCCTTTCTTTTCTAACACATTTTCTTTTCTTTTCATGCGAACATATTTTGTCATCTTATCAGGGTGTAAGTTTTCTTTTTTGTTCTTTTTAAAATCATTATTAAGCATGCCAACTTGCCAACATAATATTCAAAATCTGACTTCAATGATTAACATTCATGTCAATACATTAATTCAATTACCTGATTATTCTTATTTTTATTTCATATTCCAAACATGTTCATTGATTTAATAGGGGGTAAGTGATTTTTTTGTTTATTGTTGGAGTTTTATTGTGATTGCAATACTTTAAATACTTCTTTAGATTTCTGTCTAGACATAAGTTCATATTTAAATTATCTCTCCATCTTGGGCTATTAATCCCAATTATGGTAAATTCGAATTCCTTTTTGTGAGAGACCTAAAAAATAACAGAACTGAATTATTACGCAATTGAATTCTGTGAATTAGAATTGCTTACAAAAATTTCTTTTTTTCTTTTTGCATGTGGTTCTTTATCGTTTCATTGCTGCATGTGCTAATTGGAAAAAACAGATGGTAAATTTAATACATATATGGTTATTGATTTCAAACTCAATTTGGATGTCAACAAAGAAACTGGATTATTTGGAAAGTTGTATTTTGTTTTCCCTTCTAGTGTCAGTCATGTGGAAAATTAAGAAATCTCGAGGGGTGTCAGAAAGGATTCCATGTTTCTTGAAAGAAACAACAAGATAAATTCCAGAATAATGACCAGAAGAAACGGGGAAGGAAAAGCCTTGGCCAGAGAGATATGATATGACAAGCTTATGATCATTATGTTTAAAGAACTTGCAAAGATTATTATATATTGTGATTATTACGTGGCTTATTTGTGCATTGATTTTATTTTTATATTGTGTATCATTCATACTCTATTTTTGTATAAAGGACTGATCCCGATTTGCTGCGAATATCATTCTAGAAGCTTTGCTATGCATATTTGGTTGCTTACTGTCAATATCAAATTGCAGGTCTGGATGCCCTGTTAGCGTCACTTGTGTCCAATCTCCTCTAACTCAAATTCGCCGCAATCTCTGTCGCATGCCTTTCTGAATGTGCCTGCGAGAAGAAAGACAAAATAATTTTAAAGTTCTCAATAAACCTTCTTGAAGCAGTCAATATGGGTTCACGATACAATAGAGGTAGCGATAGGAGCGGGTAAGGGTTACATTTATGTGATAAATCATTAAAATAATTTATTAAATCACTAAAATGGTCATTCAAGTCAAACAACACGAACCATGACCGATGATGGCCTAACGATAGAAGCCATTTTGTCGGAAATTCTAAATCACGAAACTGCGTTTGGCATTTCCATCTCGTTGAAATATGAAAGGGAAGGGAAGCAGCTTGAACAAACGTATCAGAAATAAATGACGAATAAACTCAAGCTAAGATTGATGAAAGAACATAATTTTGTTGAAACCCGAATTTACAGCCAGGCCGCGCCGGTATCGAAGTTTTACTTAAAATTGAAGTTGAATATTCCCACATTCACTTTAACTTAAAAATTCATAATCATGACTGATAAAATATGTTCTTGTTACCCCAGGGGTTCATATGGCAGTAGAGGGAGTCGTGGGGGTCGTGGTGGTGGGGGCAGAGACTACGGAGGCTATGGTGGACGGTCTGAAGGTTTTGGAGGAGGTGGTGGTGCCAAATTCGACATGGTTGGCAAGGGACTGAGAAAACCAAAGTGGAATCTTGCAGAGCTGCCAAAATTTGAGAAGAACTTTTATAGAGAACATATTAATGTTCAAAATAGAAGCAATGAAGAAATTGCTGCATACAGATTGAAGAGAGAGATAACAGTAGCTGGTAGAAATGTACCAAAACCTGTATCCACCTTTGACGAAGCTGGCTTTCCAGGTAATTCTTGTTTGTCATGTTTTGTCATGAATATTTTACTATGTGTTTGCAGGGTGCGGTTCTAGATACTGATCTGTGCGATTGCATTGTAGATTATGTCATGGGAGAAATCAAGAAACAGGGATTTGCTGAACCAACTCCTATTCAGGCACAGGGTTTCTCTTGTTCCCTTTCTGGTAGAGATTTTGTTGGAATTGCTCAGACCGGATCTGGAAAAACATTGTCAGTAAGTATAGTGTCGTTGATGCAGCTTTTAATTGAATATCCAAGAAATACTAAATATGTTTGAGTTAACAAAGGGTTAAATCTGAATTATGAAAAACATCCAAGTCAGAAACAAGAGTGACAACAAATAGACTCTTGTTCAGCCATGATGGATTGCTACATGGTGATTGAATCAATGTCTTACTCTGTTTTCATCTTTGTTTCAGTTTATGCTTCCTGGAATTGTTCATATAAATGCACAACCACTCCTGAGGTCTGGCGATGGTCCAATTGTGAGTATCTGAAACTTATTACTCAACAACCTTTTGCCAACTTTTGAATATGTTTAAAGCTGTAGAAATGCATTGATGATCATTTGTGATGTTTACTAATTATTATTTTTCATTTATTACTATTTTCATTCATCTGTTCCAGGTTCTTGTTCTTTGTCCTACAAGAGAATTGGCCCAGCAATGTCAGGTAATAGTTTATTATCATGCATTGTCTTTCACATTCCTCTGCCATGTCCATTATTTATAAATGTTACTTGTGGATAAAATTTGTCAATTCATTACAGGAAGTGGCTGCACAATTTGGAAGAACGTCAAAAATTAAGAGCACTTGCGTTTATGGTGGAGCTTCTCGTGGGCCACAAATAAGAGATCTCGAAAGAGGTAAGTTTTGACTGAGTGTTTTAAATGAGTTTACTTTTTAAGGTATCAATATAACTTGACAATTTGCATCTCTACAAGTTAAAAATTTGCTAGTTTATCCTGTTTTCAGTCTGTTTAGTTAAGAATGGTTTTTATTTTGAGGATGGTTTTGTATTTTCTAGGTTCTGAGATTGTGATAGCAACACCTGGTCGTCTTATTGATTTATTAGAATCAAGAAAAACCAACTTGCAACGTGTAACATATCTTGTACTAGATGAAGCTGATCGTATGCTTGACATGGGATTTGAGCCTCAAATAAGAAAGATTATTGAGCAAATCAGACCTGACAGGCAAACGTTGATGTGGAGTGCAACATGGCCAAAAGATGTACAAGCATTGGCCAATGATTTTCTTAATGATAATGTTCAAGTTAACATTGGTAGACTCGAATTGCATGCAAATCACAAGATATTGCAGATTGTTGATGTCTGTGATGAACATGAAAAAGAAAGAAAGTAAGATGAAGATTATTTTCTTTCATTTTTACTTTTCGTCTTTGCTACTCTTATGTAAGATACAATTTGGCAAAAGTCCTTGAGACATTTGGAAATATAAATCTGTGATGTAAATGGTTTTTATCTACCACAACAATAATACGTCATTGTGGAAATGGAATTGTGTCATTATTGTATACCCTTTTCAAATGGAACTAAATTTCAATTCTTTTCTTTAGGTTGGAGAAACTCTTGGAAGAGATTATGAGTGATAGTAACACAAACAAGGTATTCCATTCATGTGTATTGCCATTTATTCATTTTGAAATACCTTTTCATTGTTATTTTGACAACTTCTGAGCAAGTGATGAGTTCATTGTCTTAAATTTTGCTTTTGCAAATTTGCTGATCATTTTGAATTCCTCGTTTCTGATGCTCTGTATTAAATGAAAAGTTATCTTGTCCCTTGACTTATATATTACTTAATATTATTACTTCATATTGACCGTTGTACTTTTGTATCCTTTTGCAGATATTGATCTTTGCTGAAACAAAGAAAAAAACTGATGAAATTACTAGAAGACTACGAAGAGATGGGTAATCCTTGTTGTTTTAAATCATATTTTATTATAGCAGAAGAGCATATGATGAATCAACCATTCTTAATTTTGCTGTAGCAAAAATGTTGATCACTTTGAATTCCTCGTTACTGATGCTTTATTGATTATCTTTGACCATGTAAAACAAGCAGTTGTTAGAATTGATTATTCTCATTAATATTACTTATTAAATATAATTTTTCAGTTGGCCAGCAATGTGCATTCATGGAGACAAATCACAGCCAGAAAGAGATTGGGTTTTAAAAGGTTTCATTACTTTTTATATATTTTTTATGATTTGTTGCAAGTTTTCCAAGCAAGCACTTGCTACCCTAGTATTCTGCTTTGCTTTAAACGTAACCGTTCGTCAGAGTTCAAGTTGCATTTCTGAGTTATCAATCACACAAGTCATAGTTCAAAGTATCACAAAATATTTTCTTCAATCACCTTTCTTTTCGTTTTAATCGCCTTTGCTAAAGCCTGGTTTCCATATAGTCGTTGAGGGTCGCCGAGGGTCGCTGAAAGGATAAAAAATCACAATCACATTGAGACATTGTCAAACGTTGATTTTAATTCTTTGAACGACCCTCAACGACTATATGGAAACCGGGCTTAAGTCAACGGTTAAAGTTCATACCTTGAATGCTTTTTTTCTACGTGCAATTTTCCTGTTTCTACAAGTCATTTTTCTTGCACAAAAGCTAATGTGATTTCCATTCTTCTCTTGCCAATAGAATTCAGAGATGGAAAAGCACCAATCCTTGTTGCCACAGATGTTGCATCACGTGGATTAGGTTTGTTATCTAGCCATGCCGTGTATTGGCACGCATTAACCGAATTCGATCTTGATTCCTATCTTCTCTCTGTTTCTTGCCTCTCAATTTTAAAGAAACATCTGCACAACCCGTAGAAGGTCAGAATTATATTGCGAAATGCTAATTGGTTTAAAAGCTAAAATTTAACATAAACAACACTGGTATTGGGAGAGAGAGCACATATGAAAATGCCGCAGGTTTATAGTTGTTGCCGCCTGACTAAGCAAAGCTATCAAATCATTTCGAACGTTTTTCACACAGGCTATCCAAAGCCGTGATGTAGAGCAGTAAGTGCGAGACAACAATGTTTTGGCAGCCCTGTGTTATCCAGTTGACTGATTATAGTTGTGGATGATTTTGTTGACCAGTGTTTTTATCTTACATTGGCAGGTTGGAAAGATGTTTCAATGATGCCAGTTCATGACATGAATAAAGAGAAACGAGTGAGGGGGAGGGAGTGAATCACGTGTTCTCACCCTTTGGAGTGAATGACCAAGATTATTAGCTGCCACCATCACTACCAAACAACCAAACTTAGATATGCTTCTGGTTTATGTTTGGCTCTGCTGTGCTCCCACACGCTTTGCTCTGTGCCATTTTAAAACTAGCTCAGGTTAGAATTAGCTGTTCCTTCCCTTTTCTCAACATTCTTGAAGTTGCTTTTTACTTCTCTGTGTTGGGATGTGGCCATGTTTTGTTCGCGAGTCCTTCGAATCTGTCTGACGACGTAATCTCTGGAATTTTAAATTAGGATAGGGATAAGAAATTGTGAATGAGTCCCCCAGCCTAGCTTTAGGTTGCAAGGTGATCCATCATCAAGGACACTGTCTCCGACTTTTATTTTAAGAAACAAAATATGGGGTTTAGTTATTATGGCACAAGAGTGAAGCATGAATAAAACCAGGTGTGTCATAACATGATCACACTTGACAATAATTCAATGCATATCTTATGAGTCGTGCGTGCAGGATAAGATTCAAATTGTCTTTTTCTGTAAATCTTAAAATGGTGGCAGAGCGGTCATTCCTTCGGGCAGTTGGATATGTTTGAAGGAACATACTCCCTCAAGTTCGTGACTGGCTGTGTTGATGTCATGATATCTGGTGATGAAGCATTGTACCACCGGTTTTTACCTATCTCACTTTTCAATTGTAATACTAATTGATCACAACGACGGGGGTGCTTGTTGTTATATCCAATGCGCTATGACTGTATGCTGTGTGATGATAATTGCAGTGAATCAGCCACTGTGCGATATCCAGGAAATAAGCCATTCTCAAATGATTTCTAATTGAAGATAGTATTGGTCCCCGGGGTGGGGTGGGTAAAACTTGGAATCCTGAATACTCTTTCTAATCGATCCGTAAAGTTTTGAAAATCGTTGATGCTCTCGTGTTCTCGTATTATTTGTTGATTAACACTATGCAACATGCATCTGCAAATAATTTGGCCACATTTTTGCTTGCATAGTACCAATAGCCAATATAGCTTTTGCATTCGTGTACTTTTCATTGCATGCTGGATTTATACAGATGCATATAGTGAAAGTGGCATATCAGAAGTAGTGAAACTTTAGATATTTCCCATCATAATCGCCTGATTGTTATCTCCTCTCTTTGCAGACATAAAAGACATCAGTTTCGTCATCAACTTCGATTTTCCCAACTCAACCGAAGACTACGTGCATCGTATTGGTAGAACTGCGCGCGCAGAAAACACTGGCACGTCATACACGTTCTTCACGGCCGATGATGGCAAATCAGCACAAGAACTTGTCGAGATCTTGATTGATGCGAAACAAGACATCCCTGATAGACTCAGGTCACTGGCAGCGAACTACCGTGGAAAAGGAGGTATACTACGAAGATATTGTTATTTTGATTGTTATAGCTTTTGTATCTTTGTCATTGGCTTGTTATGTAGAGCAGTGGTTTAGATTTCGCAAGGTTGAATTTGAATGCTCTTTGATTTTAGCCCGGAGAGGACGCTATAGAAGTTCTGCAGGTAACTATGGAAACAGCACAAGTCACAGATACATTGGTGGACATGATTTGAGAGCAGGACAAAAACGTTCATTTAACGACCACTCCGGTGGGCCATCGAGCAAACAAGCTTATGGCACAAGACAACAGCCCCCACCACCCCCAAGTAACCCACCCACAAGTTACCAATCTAATGCGAACAGTTATGGTTCTTATAATGGTTATGCGAATGGTTCATCGTGGAGCAGCGCACCATCAACCACACAACAGTCATCTTACGCTGGAGCTGGGAGTCAATGGGGTCAAACACAGCAATACTCCCAATCAAATGGTCAATCGTATGGCTACTAAAATGCGATCACTAACAAGCCAACTGCATTACCATGGTTAGACGATATACAATTATACTATATTGTAATTACTTATCATTTCCTTGTTACGTTTTTCCTGGGTCTACTATTGTTATTTTCATTTGGGCGTGTGGTTGGAAGTAAGTGAGTGATTGCCTGTCACTGACTTGTCGTGACTCGTGATCAGATATGGATATTTACACAGGTTTTTGTGGCATTGCCACGAGACAAGTAAATGACATCAGTAGTTTATTTAGCCGATACATCGGTATTTGTTGGGTGTTACTCTTAGGGCCAGTCGTTGATTTTGTTATTAACTACCGGGTAACTTGATTGTATTTTTAAGTTATTCGTATTCATAGCTCTTAAATAAAATATGTAATATAACATAAATAGGTTGCAAGCTTGCTACCGTTTTTATTGTGGTATCTGAATTGTGAGACCCCTGGTCGTGTATTGTTTAGTTAGGAGTGGCTTGGCTGAGTTCTGATTGGACCCGATACCGTATTTCCTCGATTAAACGCCCCGGGGCGTTTATTAATCTCGGCACTTTTTTGGGGGGGGGCCTAATCGAGGGGGGGCGTTTATTGGAAAGTACAAGATCACAGGCTACGTCATTGGGTCCAGAAAAGAGAAAATGGTTTAGTTGAGCCTTGCTTTATCGAGCAACAACGTAGAAAATGAAAATCGCCATGGTTTTGCACAAAGAGGGGGCGTTTAATCGAGGGGGGCTTTTAATCGAGGGGGGGGGGCGTTTAATTGAGGAAATACGGTATGTGAACATGGAGAAATGGTAACAACAAAACAGATAACTTACATTTTTTTGTGTGTTCGAATCAAAATTCGAATTTTACCCTATGTAATGTTTATAAATAAAAGGCCTTCAAGTGAAGTTCAATCCTTGGTTGGGGCGTTTATTTCAAAACGTAGTCTATTGAGGAATTGCGAAATGAGCGAATCAGGCTACAGCAACTTGGAGCCCAGGGCCCTTCTCGCTTTGCTGACATGGGGAAGTGTGCAAACATCCCACATTCCCTTGTTTTCCTTTTCTTTCTTGAAAATTAATTCTTGAACTTCCCGGAGTCACTAACTTATCAATTTTTATGGTTAATCGATTAGCCAGTCACAATTCATTATTGCGAATTACGTACCAGGCAATAGTACCAGGGCTACAACTACAAAAGTTTCCATAAATGGTCAATTATCTAACTCAAACAAAATAAGTAGTGGAGTACCACAAGGCAGTGTTCTCGGACCTCTTCTATTTCTTCTTTATATAAATGATATGCCTGTAGTCTCTAAGTTGCTGAAATTTCATCTATTTGCTGATGATACTAGTATCTTTTTCTCAGATCAAAATTTAAGAAACTTAGAAAACACAGTTAATCAAGAATTAATTAAAGTATCGGACTGGCTTACGGTGAATAAATTAACTTTAAATGTTGAAAAATCAAACTTCCTATTAATCTCATCTCCCCAGCAAAATTTATCTCCTCAAATAAATCTATCAATAAATGGTAAATCAATTGTTCAAAAAGACTCTATTAAATATCTTGGAGTAATACTTGATAAAAACTTAAATTGGAAAAATCATATTAATCACGTTAACATGAAGATATCAAAAGGAATTGGAATACTGGCAAAAATTAGGCATTTCGTTCCAGCCCATATTCTACGTAATCTTTATTTTGCATTCATTGCTCCCCATGTCAATTATGGAATTATCAACTGGGGCTGTGCAACTGCAACAGTTACCAAATCCGTTCAAAGAAATTTAAACAAAGCTTTAAGAATAATTAATTTCGAACAGTATACAGCCAGCGCTAAACCACTTTTTACCAAATTAGGCATTTTAGATTTTGAAGAAAGTTTCAATCTTGAATGTTCGAAACTAATATATGACATTAACAATGGTAATCAAAGTCCAATTTTTGACAATTTTTTTGAAACAACATCCTCTCGTCATGGCTATCAAACACGCCAATCTGCAAATAAACAACTTTCTTTCCCTATAATACGAACGAACTACAAAAAGCGATTCTTTACATATAATGGTATAAAAATTTGGAATAATATACCCCTTCAAATAAGAGAACAAAAAAGCAAAAACCTGTTTTGCAAATATTTCAAAAAATCGTTATTACATAAAAATGATGAACCTTCTTGAAATGAAAAACAAGTGTTTCACCCATGCCTCCCTTTTCCCATTTCATCCCCCTCCTTTATTTTCCTTTTTAATATTATATTATATTATTATATTAACTTTTCATTTAAATTTCCCTTCTTTTTTAGAAAATTCTTTTTTTCAAATTCTGTAATAAAATATATAACTAAAAAAAAAAAATATATATAACCGCACTTTATATTGTAGCTTTGCTGTTTGCTCTACATTGTATTATGTATGCGTAATGTACTAACTCACTCAAGTATATGCTCTAAATAGGGCGCTGAGCTCGAAAACCGTTTCGGTTCTTTCAGCGTCCTAAGCAACTTTCTTGATTAACCTTTATGTAAATTAACAAGTAGCTTATATATCATAAAAAGTATCAGTATTTAAATTGTAAGTTGTTGCTGAATTATATGAATTTGAATTTGAATTTGTTTACATTGGGGCCCTGGGTTCAAGGTTGAGGTTACCCATAGTTAGTGTCCAATCTCCCTTATGGCTACGGCGCTTTTTGTATTTTTTTGAAGCAGGAAAGGGAGATGGATCTTGTTATTCGTGTTTGGTTTTGTGTGTTGTTCTGTTTTACCTCACTTACCGAACGTTTTGAATCTGCTAGAGTAGATAATTATCGAATAGACTGTTACCCTGAAGGTGGTGCAACTGAGGCGAAGTGTAAGGTCAGAAAATGCATTTGGAAAGCAAGACCACAGGGAGCCAGTGTGGTAAGATTCGTGTTGTGTGATCAATGTCTTCAGTTCATTAGAGTTTTGAATTTTGATTAATTTAGTAAATAATTTGGCGATGTTGAGATAACATACAGCAGAACGAAGATACTCCAACTCAAAAATGGCCTACTTTTGAAAGAGATCGTTTTACATTTTCCATGCTCGAAACGGAAGTGGTGTTTGATTCAAAGAGGTGCTGCTGGCGAGAGGGCGGTTGTTTTGGACAATGCACGCTTTTTTATGAGGAAGTTCGGAGTAAATATGTAATCATCAGAACCATAATTAAAGCTCAATCTAGCCTGAGCAACTTTCGCTGAAAAGCTCGAAACAAAAAGCTGAAAAGCTTTTGTTGTTCACTGGTTGAGCAAACAGCCAACAATGTTTTGTTGATGTAGAAACAGTAGAAACAGTGCGTAAATTATTAATGTTTATTCTCAGAGTACATTTAGGTGAAAAGACGTAAATACCGTGAATAACAAGTGTATAAGAGTGCGTTGTGAGTGTAAAGCCTGGTACTCACTTGAGGTTTAACGTTATGAGGATCGCGATAACGATTACGATTACGATAACAAATAAATTCCTTGCCAGCGGGATACCATATTTCCTCGATTAAACGAGGCCTAATCGAGGGAGGCATTATTCGAGGGGGGCGTTTATTGCAAACATTGGTAAGCATAAGGGGGCGTTTAATCGAGGAAATACGGTATCCATGTACTCACTGTCATTTGCATTTGTTGTTATCGTGAAGTAGAAATGGCGGTTGAATGAAGCAAACTCCTTAAAATCATCGAGAGCGTTTGATTTCATTTCGCAAAAGCTCAGAAAATAGCCAAAATGTTAAAGAGCGAAGAAAAGGAAGGTTCTGGGTTAAAGAAACAGTTTTAAAAACAAACCTTTCAAAAAAGCAACGGTTTGGACCAATAATCGAAAGATAACGATCCCGAATTTCGTTAAAGATATTTGCACGAAATCATTTTTATCAACTTATTCCCGCGACAGCACACAAACAAGATTTTTCTCGACAAGGACCCGATCTGCTGCGCAACCGCTTCGCTACGCAGCAGCCAAAAGACCCCTGCTGGCTGAATATGGAATTCACTAGGTTTTGTACGCACAATGTACAACACAACATACACTTTAACACCAATAACTTAATAACTTAACACCACGCTTAAATTCTACTCTTGTCTTCTTTGTAGAGAATGCCAGAATGTTACTTTGATCCGTCCGTGAATTATGGCTATAACGAAATATCAAGACGTGATACACAGAATGGTTTCGTTGTCAATTTGAACAGAAGCAGCACTTTGCCAACGGATGTTGGAATCTTCACCAATCCCATTCAGCATGCAACATTTACACTTGAAAGGCATTCGGCCACAAACCTTCGAATCACTGTACGTACGTTGCAATGAATTCCTGTTACAATGAGCCTTTCAGGGGTTGAAAGTGTCCTTCGTTGTGGATAGGTTTGTTTCCTTAGTCGAACTTTGCTGGATGAGCACTTGAAGGGATGTTGAACTGGAAGAACATGCTCTCCCCCCTAAATAAACTAAGGTTCCTCTTTTTTTAAGAAATTGTCCCCCCCCCCTTTACAACACAGCTACAGAGGTCTGTAGCTCCCCAACTTTGAATTGCTTCTGACGTCACACTACCGCTTTTCATAGCGACCAATAGACGTTGTTCTATAGTTAATTTTATACGAAAGGTTCCACTGTATAAGACCATCACCTCAATGATACAAAGATGCCATTGCCAAGTTCTTTATCCTAACAACTGCAAGTATCACTATTAATGTATCGTTGCAGATTCGTGACGCGAACAAGAAGAGATATGAAGTACCAGCACAGTCAAAATTTTACATGCCTTCGTTGACCAATAAGCAACTTGCGAAATACAGCGTATCTACGTATAATAATAAAAAGAGTGGCTTCAGCTTTTCAGTTAATCGTCCTGCCAATGAAGGTGGCAATTCAATGTAAGTTAAGCAGATGTTGCCCCCTGGGGTGGTGTTGATCCACATTGCTTATCATCACTCAGAATCGAGCTACCAGGGGGCAATGTATGGGTCAACAATTTCTTGTGAATTGCAGTTGACAATATGCTTCCCCCGTACAATCCAACAGTTGTGATTAATACAGAATCATAATATAGCAAACTTTCAATCATGTCCCTTTTAGGGGCCTATTTACTGGAAAGCCCAAACATGCCCTACACGTTTTTTATTTTATAAGAAAAAGAAACTCAAACCCTACCAGTAAGAGCTTCTTAAATTTTCTATTGTTTTCTATTGTTAAGGAAAACAATAGAACAAAAGAATCCATTGTAATTTAGCACAAATTCTACTAGTAAGTTTCTTATAAAGTGGTTTCTTATAAAAAAAACGTGTATTACATTTGATCCTTTCTATTGTTTGCAAAAAAGAGCATTGTTTTCAGCAGCACAGAGCGTGTTGTTTCTGAATCATATGCAATTTTCTTGTAATCAATTGTTTTTTCAACACTTTTTCAGCTTCAAAACTACCAGCACCGGCGCAATGATAATGTCAGACCAATTTCTCGAAATATCAGCGAAGATTCGTTCCGCCAATTGCTATGGATTCGGTGAGCACGAACAAGAATCCTTCTTTTTAAATTTCAACTGGAATAAGCTTCGAATGTTTTCACGTGACCAGCCACCATCGGTATGTGCGTTATAACCTCTTATAGTGACGAACTTTGATTTCTGTCGCAATCGCTTTCATGTGTATGAACAATTTCTATACGATCCATGTCCTTTTTTCTCCTAGGAGGGTGCCAATCTATATGGCGTCCATCCATTCTACATGTGTCTTGACAGACTCACGACAAAAGCTCACGGTGTACTGTTTCTCAACAGCAATGCGATGGGTTTGTATTTGAACACTAATTCACTATCTCGAACTCTGTTATCTTGTACAACTCAACTCGCTATCTGGAACAGATTTCAATTTCCCTCGTTTTCTGAAAGGGTCGATTTAGTCCGGATGTCTCGAATTCTCACAATGATGAACAAATTTTTATTTCCCGTGCGAGTTCGACATGGTGGGAGTCGACTGTATTGATAATTTTTTTCCAGAAATCACCTTGTTACCCAGTCTAGGAATTACTTTCCGAACGATTGGTGGCGTTCTGGATTTCTTTTTTTTCATGGGACCGACGCCTGCTGATGTTATTAAACAGTACACTGGGGTAAGATATATTTATTTTCTAGTCAGTCATATAATCACACTCTCGCGTATTTTGAAATTACCCTGTCGGAGTTTAGCTTTTTGAGGAGATGGTTTAGTTTTGGTACTTATTTACGGAGGTGGTTTTGTTTTATTACTTTTTTGAGGAGGTGGTTTGGTTAAGTTTCGTTACTTTTTAAGGCTTTGAAAAATGGACTAAACCACCTTCTCAAAAGAGTAATGAAACTAAACCACCTCCTCAAAAAATTAATTAGGCTAAACCACCTCCTCAAAAAAGTAATGAAACTAAACCACCTCCTCAAAAGTTTAATTCAACTAAACCACCTCCTCAAAAAAAGTAGTAAAACTGAACCACCTTCTCAAAAGAGTAGTCAAACTAAACCACCTCCTTAAAAGTTTGATTAACTTGAAGAACCTCCTCAAAAAGTAATAAAAGTAAGCCACCTTCGCAAAAGAACAACAAAACTTAACCACCTCCCCATAAGAGTAACGAAATTCTAATCCTTCAGTTTTTTCAGCCCATTGTAATTAAAGCGAACTAGGCCCGGTGTTTTATTTCTTGTTTTTTCCTCAGCTTATTGGACGCCCTTTCATGCCTCCTTATTGGTCACTGGGCTTCCAACTTTGTCGCTATGGCTACAACAGCCTCGATGTAGTGAAGAGGACGGTTGACAGGATGAAGAAGTATGACATTCCGCAAGATGTGCAATATGGTGACATCGATTATATGGATCGGCAATTGGATTTCACTATTAATCCTAAAACCTATAATGGATTAAGTGAATACGTTCGAGAACTTAAAAAGGATGGGATTCGATACATAAGTATTTTGGTGAGGTTTGTTTAGAAATTTCTAACTCTATGATATCCATGTTTATTATAAACCATTTATTCAGTAGTTTTTGTAATTAACTCCTGTTAATTAAGGAAACAATTGAGAAAACAGTCCTAATATCAGAGTCATGCGTATCTATATCTTTATAAAATAAAGGTCAGGACAATCCAAAAGGAACTCCTCACAGAGGGATTCTTGAGTAGAGAGTTTCATTAATGCTGATTATGAACCTTTTTACTTTTTGGTCTCTTTAGGACCCAGCAATAAGTGCCAATGAGACGGCTGGTCAATATGAACCATACGATCTTGGTAACAAGCTGAATATCTGGATCAAAGATCATACAAACGGAACCCTTTTTGGAAAGGTATTTATGGCAATGCGTATTACAATTGAGCCTTCTTTCACATCTGACACTATTTAAACTGGCCAATCTTGTGTCCTTATGGTCATAATATTCATTGTATCAAGTCTACTGGCAATAGTTTAGGCACCACCAATTGCTTATCTACGAAATAATCAAATGTTGTTACATTGTTTTCCGTTTACAGCTCAGTGTAGAATCTTGCCCGCAGCATATGTTCCAGGTATAAGTTTGTTATTGTTTCGTAATGATTATTTTTTTGCTTCGATTTACTTTTAGGTTTGGCCAGATCTGCCAAATGTTACAGTCGATGAAACTAAATCCTGGGACTACCAAGTCAAGGTAAGCAGCTAGCAGACAACTTTAAGCCCTCCTTACTTCGGTTTCCTTGAGGCATTATTCTTATTTATTTATTTATTTATTTATTTATTCATGTTTTTACACGTTTTTCCATAAGAAATTGACAAAAATATCTTGCGTTTTATATTATTATCTAGGAGCGAAGCGATATTCTATGCTTAGGCCGGGAGGAGTCGTTGATTTCTTGACTTTCATTTTTTTAATATTTGTTGTAATGTTGTATAATCTTGTATTTTTAGCATTATCGTTCCCATGCCGCGTTCCCTGATTTTACTCATCCAGACATCATTCAGTACTGGGGAAAGCTTATCGTTGATTTCCATAAAACCATCGAATTTGATGGCATCTGGATTGTAAGTTTGTTTTTACAACTGCTTTTCATTTCATGTTTTCGATGCTTGAGTGACTATTTTAATTCGTGTTTTTTAATTCTTGTTAGGACATGAATGAACCAGCAAACTTTGTGGTTGGATCAGTAAATGGATGTCCAGTTAATAATTCTCTCGAGAAGCCGCCTTACAAACCAGGTACGTCAGAGAAGCTCCCATAACAAGACGACATTGTTATCTTCCTTAATCATGTTCTCTGCAGATTTATGTTCATCTCAAACATTAGCAGCATGGAGGTTATATATTGTACATTTTCTGTGTTGTAGGTATATGGGGTAAGACACTAGCTGATAAAACTGTCTGTATGACTGGAAAACATTGGAATGGAGAGGTCGAATATAATTTACATTCGCTTTACGGATGGAGTCAAACGAAACCAACTTACGAGTGAGAATTTTTCTTTGTTGCTTCTTTTGGCATCTTTTATCTTTTTCTGAGTACCGTATTTCCTCTAATTACCGCCCGGGCGCTTATCAAATATGTTGCAAAATTGGATGGGCGCTTATTAGAGGGGGCGCTTAAACGAAGGTGGGCGCTAGTTAGAGGAAATACGGTATATGCAACTTCTTTTTTACTTTTATAAAATATATTAGATAACAATTCTGAAGGACATTTTGGGACATGAGAATTTGGCCTGGACTAACCCATATGAACTAGCATAATTGTCATTAAAGAAAACTATGATTGTTCTTAGTTTTATGAAACATATTTTTCAAACTAGATCTTTTATTTCAGCGCAACAGAAAAGGCAACTGGAAAGCGGCCACTTGTGATTTCCAGGTCCACATATCCTTCAAGTGGAAGGTATGCCGGACATTGGCTTGGTGACAACAAAAGCCAGTGGTCTCAAATGAAAATGTCTATTGTCGGTATGTTTATGATATCCATTTGCTGTCTGTACTGACAATATTGTTTTCAGCAGCCGAAATTGAGATCTTATCGATTCAACAGGTTTTAAATTCGATAACGCATTTCTAAAGCGTGTCAGAATCGGCAGGGACAGAATGAAGCTCGAAACATTGAGGAATTTGACTTGGTAGTAAAAGTTTTGAAATGAAAAATTTTGAATGTTCCCGACCCAAAATCTAATGCAATGCCCTTGTTTGTTGTTAGGAATGCTTCAGTTTGGTTTCTTTGGAGTTCCATACGTAAGTGACACTTCATCAATTGTATTCCTAAATATAATAGTGTATGTATAGATCTGCCCAATATGCTATATAGTACATATTGAGTTATGTGATGCTGGAATCTAAAGTGTAATCCGAGAAAGAAATAAGACCTACAGTCAATGCCTGATAACTTGAACCATATCCATGGGTCCCTTTGGGGATTTGAGTTATAGGGATTTTAGTGGAAGCTAAGAATCTGGCCACAAAGATTTTGCCCTGCTCTGCTGTGTCTTAACTCATAATCTTAGATCCTAACGTGCCGAAAAGCTACATACTGTCTTTTTAACAACTAGATGTTACGTTATACCTTCACAACTTCTAATGACTAGAACTTATGACACTATATTCAAGTGTGACTGCATAGCCCAGTGGTAGGGCGTCGGCGTGAAAAACCGAAGGTCGTGGGCTCGAGTCCCACCCAGTCACCGGCCCTGTCAAAATGTTGTAGCGGCAGTACAGCATGCTGGACGGCTGGTGGTGATTGCCCAACTTTCGGGCAAACAAAACCTTCAATGGATTTCAGCGGCTCCGCCATGATGTTCGAGAGTTAGACTTCAACTAATATGTACTCGCAAGAGCTCATGGTAGTGCGACACCCAACATTTTCCTTGGTCGAAAAGAAGTGCGGCCCTGTTTTTGTAAATTGCAGATATATTTGAATAACTGTGTCCCGCTCACTCTTTGCGCGTTTTTTCTTAGATTGGAGCTGACATTTGCGGATTTTTTGAGGACACAACCGAAGATTTGTGCCAAAAGTGGATGGCACTTGGAGCATTTTACCCTTTCAGCCGAAATCACAACACAAAAGGGGCCAAGGTAGACTGACCGTGTTGAACTTCTCAGTTGAACTTGCGCTTATTTCAAAATATGGTCTGCTGAGGGGCCGCTTATTTGAGAAAGTGCGGTTTGCTTTAGAGATTTTAATATAAACAGATTGCTTTATCTTTCATTGAATGTTTTTTGTAGGAGCAAGACCCGGCATTTTTTGGTCCCAAATTCGCCAAAAAGGCTCGAGATGTTTTGAGAATAAGATACAACTTGCTGCCATATTTGTACACTCTTTTCTACGACGCACACAAAACAGGAGCACCTATTGTTAGGCCGCTTTTCTATGAGTTCCAGCACGATTATAATTCTTGGGGTGCCGACGAACAGTTTATGTGGGGAAAATCATTGCTTATAACACCGATTCTTAGAAAGGTTAGTATGAAATATTAGGGCGTTACTATAATAAGATAACCTTTCTTTACTTTTCTTTGCCCCTACACGAAAAATAATTAATTAATATGCAATGAAAAAGTTTATACCAGCCAAGGGGCTCAAGCTGAAAGATTCGTTTATTTTCTCTGCAGGATCAGAACACAACGATTAGTGGCTACTTTCCAAGCGAAATGTGGTATGATTATTACAATGTGAGTATTTTATTATAATATTTAAGTATTGTAAATTTATGACATATGTCGGTCACATGTGCATAATATATATTTATCTGCATTTTTTCAATTTACACCCGTTAAGTTAAAATCTCTTTTGTTTTAGGGTAAATTACGATATTCCGCTGGAGCTACTTCATTCTTCCCCATCACGAACGAGACACAAATACTTTTGCATGTTAGAGGAGGAACTATCATGCCTACGCAGGACCCAGCTAATAACACAATGTTCAGGTATGTTGTGAACACATTTTGAGGTACCTCTTTGTATCTGCATGTACCCTGAATTGTATATGTGTCAAACTAGCAACGGGGAATTTGTTTGAAATATAAATGAGAATTAAAACGATGTTTTTAGTTGAACAAAGTAGCCTCGGGGACACTCGAGGTAAGTAAAGTAAAGCAATTAATTTGTTTTAATTTATGATTTTACGAGCTCTTTTTGAAGGTAAAGCCAGGAGAGACAGAGAAATTAGCTAGCAGCTTATGTTATATCGTACTTTTAGGTGCCTAATAAACACTCCCTTATTATTTTCCATTGAATGTCAATGCGGATTGCCGTGCAAATTTTGATTAAAATAGTTTGAGTTCAGTCTCGCTCAGAAGCTCGTGCTTTAGCTTTTCTCATGGGTTCAAACCCGGCCATGGCATTCCTTTCTCCGCTAATTTGAAACCCAACTTATAATGATTTTATTAGGTTTTCAACCGGTTATTCAGACCAACATCTATCTTTTTGACACCCAAAAGTGGCCATGCTACTCAGGTTCAACATTATTGCTCCTATGATTTACTAGGATATCGGCAAACTTTATCCTTTATCACTCTTTTTTATTTTTACAGTCGAAGAAATCCAATGGGCCTTATCATTGCATTGGATGCAGGGATGAAAGCCAGTGGAAATTTATTTTGGGATGATGGTGATTCGAAGGGTAACATCACTTTGAAATATACCTCTTACTGTACTGTACTATACTATACTGTACTGTACTACACACTACACCATGCTCTACTATACTACACTACACACTACACCATGCTATACTATACAATGCTATACTATAATATGTTATACTATGCTAATTATTAATTGCATAGTATAGTGCATAGAAGCTGATTGGATCTGTCATTGTTTTATTCCAGATTCATTGATAAAAAATCAATACCAAATGTTGGACTTCACTGCTGATATGGTAAGTTGCAAATCAATGTTTATGAGACCTCTATTAACAGAGAAGAGTAACAAACGCCTTGGGCGTCTATTAAGCTGTCTATGTTTTAGACGGTGCTTTTATACCGCGTCTTTTAAGCAGCGCCAGATTAGTTCACTACATCTCTGTTTGTAGGATTCCGTTGTAATCTCCTTGCGAACAAATGGATTCAGCGATGCTGGCAAGTTCAATTTTGAACATATGACCATATACGGCCTTTACAGATCTGCTGCAAAGCAATTCAGTTATATCACCAATAATGATGTCGGAATTTCTGGAGCTAAAGGCGTTTTAAACAACGATGGCGTAAGTTTATAAATTTTTTAAATTTTAATTTCTCTGTTCCTTGGTATTTTATCCGCAATTGGGGGAAGGAGCGAAACCTGCACTAGGGAGAAAGAAGGGGTAACCTGTCCCCTCCCCTCCTCCTCGAATCGAGGTTATTTTTATATATGGCCTCATTTTCATTTGAAAGTCGATTTTGCTCTTGTTTGCCGTCGTATTTTATGGGTCAATGTACCCTTTAGGTTTTATCCAACGCAAAACCATAGAAAGCGAGTTAATCCTGCCTGTATCATTATTTTTAGGTCTTGAAGATTACTGGAATGAAGCTGCCTTTGAACAAAGCTCATAAGATCAAATGGTTTACATCCGGTACTATTACAATTCAGGGAAATCTTTTTCCAATTATATTTGGCTTGGCTCTCTGTGTCGTCTTGGATTGGCTAATGAAGAATTAGACAAGGAAATCTCGCGAAAGAGAAATCGTTTTTTACCTTACTTTTGCTGATACCTACGCTGCCTTGCCATTAAGACTAAGAACTTTTATTTTTTTATTTTGCTTTCTTGTACGCTTAAAATCTATGAATTTTTATGCGGCTGTTTATAATGATTATTTCACTCTATTTTTTATTTCTTCACTCTCTTTTCTTGTCGCTTGATGAGTGAAGAATGGATTCTAACAGGGAGCTCCTTTGGTGCTAAGGAGAGTAGTTTGGTCGCGGCTACAACCAAGGAGGGTAGGAGGGTCTGAGTACTGCGCAGTTAGTTGTTATGCAATTGCAAAGCAAGCCCGCCATTTTTGTTTTGCTGATGCTGAGTAGTTGGCTTTAAAATAAAAGTGAAATTGAAGCTGCTTAACTGACCACAATTAATGTGAAGTGTAGATATGCAGAATGGCTGACGCTATATCCAAGGAAGATGCAGAAGCAAGTCATATTGGAGCAGGTATATCTTTGTATTGCATAAATAATATGCTTTATCTTTTCTCGGAATTAGTCTATATATCATTCTAACTAAGACCGCTGCGGTTGCCCGTTGCAGCATACATATACAGTCTTTTAGGCAAGCTAAAATATATCAGGAAAGGGGCAACGGCAAATGGAGTCTGACCCTAAGCAGTAGTCAGTATTTTTCTTTTGACATAAGTTAGTAAAGCATGTATCATTATAGTAAAGGGGGCGTTGAACAAACGACAAGACAAAGTCCAGTGTTATCAAAAAACATTTTAAGATAATGTTTCGTACAATAACATTCTAATTTGTTGTTACAATTTCTTTATTAGTTGAGGTTGCAAACCATCTATTGGAAAGGTTTGGATCTGCAAGGAGAATAAAAAGCATCAAAGACTTTGCTGATGATTATTTTGTTGTTTTGTATGAAGCTTTGACTACAGAGCCCCTAGAAGGTGGGTAATACGTAATAGTCAAAACTCAAATACCGTATACTATGGAGGGCTATTTTATGTTCAATGGTCCAAAGAGGGGGGCTTAATAAAATATTTAAATAAACTTCAAAATAATTTTCATGTAAACTTTTATGAGCTTTTATTGTCTAATCAATCTCAATTTCATCATTGTTTAAAGTTTTATAAACAAGGTAGGGGGCTATTTTAAAATCTTATTTTAAATGGGTGAATAATTATGTAACTTTTATCTCTAGTGCTTGTGGTTTTTATACTGAAATTTGCTTCATATCTTTTCTTTAAGGAGTCAACAGACAAACACATCTGAGTGAGGAATCAAGAGCAAGAAACTGCCAAATTGTGATTGACACACTTGCCCGTGATGTTCTTGATACTGATCTCTCACACATCACAGGTATAGATATTGTGAATGGAAATGCTGTCTCAATAAGCAACCTGCTGGAGATATTTATGGATTTACTTGAATGTGTTTTTGACGATTTGCAACACGAAGAAGCATTAGAATGCAATGCAGGTATGAATTAAGCAAACTTTCCTAATCAAAAGTAAATGCTGAAAATGTGACCCCTTGGTTCCTTTAGCTCAATAACAGCACACTCAGCCCTTAATATGCAATATACCGCTCTTGCCAACAAGTAATTGCCCACAATTAATAAGCAATAATAATCAATATATCAAAGTACTTGTTGGCTCTTTTTAAGATTATTTACATTGGAATCCACCACAGTGTTTTTTATCAATAATCTACTTGTCAGCTGGAGAGCAATTTGAGTGTCTTGGTTGGGTCTAGCTTCTATGCTAATTGTTTCAGATTTAATTTTATTTGAATTTGCTATCCACAAGTCTAAAGCTTTGTATCTTGTATTTTTTATTAGATGATCAAGATTCAAATATTTTGTCTGAGGATCATGACATTCTATTTGACGTTATTCAAGAAGAATTTGGAGAGAGAAGCACAAATAAATCAAGAGATATCCAAAGTAAAAGACAAACTGATTCTCAGCAAAATCATTCTGATATGAACAAGTATTTGGTCATGAAGGAACAGCCAAGAGATGACCCTGAAGTATGATTGTTTTTTGTAATTATAATGTTTTGCTCTTTTTGTGCTAAGGTCGAATCTCTATTAGCAGACAATTTAATACAACACAAAACCTCTAAGAATAAGCAAATATTTTTGTCCCAAAATGTGTCATTTCTTTGCAAAAGCAACCTTTCTGCAGTAGACACCCCTTTACAACAGACAAAGTCATTGGTACTATATGTGTTTCTGTTTGTTGTATGCAAACTCTGCATCAAGTCTTGGATGGATGCATTCTGACTTTGTTGAATCTGTAAGGTCTGCATGTTCATGTAAAGTTTGGAATGATGTAGAACAACAAGAGGAGCTCAACTTTGAGCCACCAGTAATCAAAGCATGAATCTCAATGTAAAATGGAATATCTAGAATTCGTAGGGGGATTGTGTTTTTTTATGTTTCTGGGTTTAACTGTAGGTTTGCTAATATGTTTACTCAGCAACGTTTTTCAAACCTAATAAATTATAAGCAAGATGAAAAGTCCTGCGTACAGCTGGTTCCCAATTTGATACACCGCAGCATGCCATGTGTAAATTTATGTTGACAAGAGACAGTATGTAATCTCTTTATGTAGCTAACATTCCTTTTACACCCAAATGCCGTTTGTTGTGCGTCATTTTAGCTTTTAATTTTGTTGCATTTTAGAGCCAATCGTGTTTGGATTTCACAGCAGACAGCTTATTCAGTATGGAGGGCAGAAAAACAGTTGTAACTCGTCGTTCTCCAACTGGTGATGTTGGTGCTACTTCTGTGCCAAATGCTGTTCAGATGCCCCCGTTTGCTTATTTCTCTTCATCGTCTTCCTCAACTGGATCTCATTCTGCTGAGAATCCCACCAAAGAACCAATCACCTGTCTAAATAAGACTAACACGTGAGTGATTTTCCACATATATCCATTTAACATGCATCTAATTTTGCACATGTTTTACCTATTAGTATTTCAATTTTGATAAGACCTCGATTTAATCGAATTTTTCGATATCTCGAGCGCTTCTCTGTTTCTTTGATTTGCATACTTCATATTTGAACTTATTTTATTGTTGGTTCTCAACAACACGAATACAGTCGAATCTCGCTATCTCGAACTCGGGTATCTCGAACAACTCGCTATTTCGAACAGATCCCCATTTCTCCTCGTTCTCTAGTTGAGTGAATTTAGTTTGGATATCTCAAATTCTCGCCATATGGAACAAATTTTCATTTCCTGTGCGAGTTCGAGATGGCGAGAGTCGACTGTAAGTTTCTTAGTCCATTTGATGTTGGCTATTTGGAGACGTTACTGCTGTATTCCCATTGTCTCTTTGTTACGTTGCAACTTGAAAAATAATAATCTCGAACCTATTCCTTGGTACTTTAACAATGTACAGTTAACATCTGCCACCTCGACTGCCTGCTATCTCAAAACTTTGCTTTTTTGAGATAGCGAAACACGTGCAGATGCAAACAGATACAAGTATTCTTGTGCATCTGTTTACTATCTATTCTCTCCCAATTATGTTTTGCATCTGTCTTTTTATTGTAGAAGCTCTGGAAATAAGGATTCGAGTACTCTGATTTCATCAAAGACGAAGAAAGGCCAAGGTGACGACAGGAGACATGATCAATCGATATCGCAGAAACCAAGATCCAATGCTCCTCCGTTCACCTCGACCATGCACAGCGACAAGAAAGAAGCGTCCATATCATCTGGTAGCTGGCCTAGCATTCTCTCCGCGAACGAACTCAACACACCCTCTGCCAAATTGACTTCGTTTGTGTCGAAAGGTGAGGGTAAAAAACTCAAAGCTGGTTCATCTAGAGATGCAAATCGCAGCGCAGAAAGCGATGCGTCTTCGCAGGGCTCATCGGTCGTTCACAAACATACGCATCATCATTATTATCATTGCTCGGAACCAAAAGGTACGTTGTTATTCTGACCCATCCCCCCGTCATTTTGATCCGATCCATTCTGATACAAATGTGCATTAGAATTTCCCCAGGAGGTTGCAGCGGAGACCCATTTGGAATTTGGAATCTGCTACTTTCTTTTGTTTTATTTCAGATGCTCGTAGTGGAACGAAGTTGTCAAAGAAAAGCAGGAACGAAAGCTCTATTGCTTCGAAACCAGAATCTAGGCTATCATCTTCAGTCAAGCCAAATCCTCCGAGTTCATCATTGGCTACAGCAGAGCCATCGAAACTACTGCCTGGTGATTTGATTATGCAGGAAAAACACGATTCCATTATTAGCAAAAGTGCATGTGATAAAAAAATTGAAAAAAATGTACCTCGAACGCACGATTCAAGCGAATATCAAAGAAAGGACAACCACAAAGTAGCTGTAGCGAGTAATAAGTCACACGATGGCACACGAGGTAGAAGTAAGAGGCAAGATGGAAGTAGCAAACAGTATGATGCGACTGATAAGAAATTTGATCACATATCTACAAATACGTCAGTCGTTGGTAAGTGTGTATTACTTACCATACTGCTGATGTACTGCAATGCTGCGTTCTTCTCATTGCGTTTCTGTTAAGTGGTGTTAAACAGTCCCTAAGATGATACTTTATAATCTTTACGATGTCTCAGCTTGAATCCTGCTATTCTACTAGCTCACTGAACATTTTTTGATGTATAGTTTCTATGCGCTTTGTAATGTGCTTTGTATAAATTCTTCATTTTCAAGCTGATTTTCTGTTGCTCCTCTTTCTCTGTAGGCATCTCTTAGCTTATTCATTCTGCTTCCCCCCATTGTTTATGCTGCTTTGCTGCATGCTTCCATGAGCTCATTCATCTTAATCTTCTCTATATCTTAGCTGCCTCTTAACTATATCACGATTATTGTACGCAGGTTCAAAAGCAGGCCCAAGTAATGATGGCAGAGCCCATCCAATTCGCGTTCGCTCGGTCCAAACTTCCGTATCTGGCATGCCTGGACTCTTAGAACCGACTCCGGATACAGCCATTGCGACTACTACGAAACAGTCATCCACTGTTAGTCAACAGCAACAAAATAACAATGAGACAGCGTCAACAAATTCGGGAGATACAACAGGAAGGTCAGTCCTTTCGTCTGTCTCAGAATTGAACGACTTGTTGAACATGCAGCCTGGAAAGAAGATTTCACAGAATTCGCACGGGTTCGATGTGCTACGTGAACTTGAGACGAAACTAAAGGTACAAACATACTATTCACCGAATTTACTCCTTGATGTTAATTAATACATGGTCAATGTCAACTAAAGTGACTTGAGGAACGAGTGTTTGTATCTTCGAAATTATATTTCAAAGTCTTTTTTACATCTGGCTCTTAGCGATATGACCCTTGAATAAGGTCTGCGTGTATTTCCTGCCAGAGAGAGAGAAATTGTGCGTTTTGTGCCCCCATCTGACTGACCATGACCATGACCAGACCAACTGACCATAGGAGTTTACAAGTATTTATGCAAAACGTGGAGGCTAAGTTTAGTTAGATCACAACAGAGAATAAATATGCAATAAATAAGAAAAGTTGCTGAAATAGCGAAGTAAAAAAATTGTGGTCAAAATGAAAGGAACCATTAAAGTTTAGTTTAGTTTCACTCCGATTTGTGCCGGGTTTGGACTGACGATTAGGAACCGTTCTATGGTTGCATTATTTTTGTAGGAGGTTCGTGCTTCGGTGGCTAAAATAGAAGATGCAGAAAAAAACGATAGATTGCAAGAAGAAGAAGACAAAATTATGGAGCATAGAAGATTCTTAGATGAAGATGATTCAAGATTATCTGCTGCGTTTTGTGGACGAAAGGCTGATTCGATTCACAGTGATAGTGAACTTGGTAAGTTGTTACAATAATTGGAGAATACTATAAGCTTGTGTAAGGCATTATGTGTCAAGCAGCCATCGAGGGATTGTTTAGTTAGTAATATAGGGTAAGGTGATATGGGTTGCTCAAGGTGCTTGTTGCTTGAAGACATGTTGCTTCCTTGTGATGTATAAATCAGTAAAGGAGTAAAATAAACCCAAAATAAAGTGAGGGAAGCAGTGAGAATAAGAGATGGAAAAAGATGGACATATTGGTCTGAGAAAGCAAACCCTTGTTATTGATTTATTTTTGTGGACTATCTTTTGGATTCTATGTTTTTCCTTTCTTTTAAGATTATGGAGATAGGCATGTTGGATTTCATGCTGCAGAAAGAGAGTATGGCTTTGGTAAAGCAAGATGTAAAGAAAAGATAAAAGTTTTGAATGAAACTTCCGAATCTAGTTGCAATGAAGATGAAATTCTGTCGGTTGAAATTCAACCAAGGAGAAAGAAAAAGGTGGCATTCAAAGACACAGAAAAAGAGAGTAGAGATGAAAGGCTTGGTAGGCTTGTGAGGTTGTTAAAAACAGAGGAAAAGGAAAATAAAGAAGAACTCGTTAAAGTTAAAGGGAAATATTCGAAAGATCTGAAAGAAATTAAAGATAAATATGCAGGAAAAAGGAAAGAAAATAAAAGTGCAAGTGAAAAAAATGCCAAACCGGTAATTATTGATTTATTTTTTATGAGTGAAGTTTATTTTATAAAACTTACACGAATTAAAAAGTAAATAATGTTGAAGAAAAATATTCTCCCGCACGGGGAATCGAACCCCGGCCACGGCGGTGAGAGCGCCGGATCCTAACCACTAGACCATACGGGATGTGTTTGTGTGACTGATAAATCATGAAGTGTATGTTACGCTTTTGCAGGAAACACAAAAACCCCTTCTGAAAATAACTCAGAACAGAAGCGCAAGCAAACTTGCCAAAATCTACGGAGCCTCTTCGCGATCAAGAAAGCTCCAGAAAACACCAACGAAACCAAGAAAAAGAAGTGCTTCGTCCAGTCCAGTGCCCAGAGCGAGAAGAAGAGGAAGATGTAAGATTCTATGTTAATCACTTTATTCTATGATTATTGTTGTTATTTATGGTCTTGTTATTAAATTGAGATTTTACTGTAACATGGATTTTAGGGTAGTCTTGGCTCTTCACTATAAAACATTTTTTCACCTCGATAGAATCGAAAACGATTCCCTATAAAATAACTTTCCTTATCTTCCTCAAATTTTGTTTTTATTTTTTCCAACTTTTTGCCATGGAACGGATGGTTCAAGATACTTCTCTCGCTTAGAAATATATGCATCATTTTCTATGTAGTGGTGCTCGAAGAAGAAGATATAATTCCTGTGATGGAAGAAGAATTTCCACATCTGTACCTGTCTCCAGTGACGGCCAGATTGATGTGGCAAAAGCAGATGCACCAGATATCCAACCTGACCAAAGCAGCTGAATTGAGAAAGCCAACAAGAATCCAGAAACAGATTGACGAGGCCAAAAAGAAACAAGACGCTCTCATGAATATCATGAGGAAGGAACTTGAACATAATAAAAGGATGGTATGGATTTGCATTATTTGGTATAGTTACTCATAGTTACTTCTTTACATCATGGGTAAATTGTACTGTGAAGCAGTTAAACTGGTCCAATGGTAACTGCTTACAACAGGGGTTCGTTACATGGAAAACTCATTATATCAACATAGCATCCTTCCTTGCCTGCATGTAATTACTAAGACCTTTCAATTTGAGAAATGTCAATCAGTTATTGTATCTATCGTTAACCGTCAAACCAATACGAATTCTTGGATGTGTGAAATATTTTCTCAGTTTTTGGAAGAAATATGTTCAGCAATTTTCTTTGCGTTTGTAGAAAGATACGAAAGAGAAGGCCCAGCAGCAAAAGCAGGTTAAAATGAAACTCAGAGAGCGAAGACTTGCATCAGCGAGAGCAAGAAGATATTACGACGATTATCAACTGCGCATGCGTGCAAGAATGCTCAAACGAAGAACTAAAGAAGAGAAGGTGATGCAGAATTTCACTTCATGCTTTGTTATTCTTGAGATGTTAAATGTCCTGTTTTTCTTGGGTTATTAGTTCAGTCGTTAAAGTTCTGCTGTGTCGGATTTTTTATTTTTTTGTGTTTTTGGAATCTGGGCGGACCATGTTCTTAGATTATCTCATTCTTCAATATCCTAACTCACTATTTTTGGATAGTTTATTATGACTCTTGGCTCACTATTTCGTGCTTTTTTGTTCGAAGCTTATTATTCCTAGATTAATCGACCCTTTATAAGCTTTGTTGTTTTCGGATTCTTGGCTTGCCACTCTTTTGCCGTTTTACATTCTATGTTACGTCGTATACTACAGTATTTCTAATACTTTATACTCAGTTCTTAATACTTGTATACTAATGTTGCTGTGGTATGCAATGGGGGAACGTATGCTTCGGTTATCATCATTATTTTCTTGTTGCAAGCATGAGACATGTTCTTGTTTACACCATGCAGATTTTCAAAGGATTATTCGATGATGCATTGGAAATTCAAAAGCAACGGGTAAGAGAGCTGCGTAGATATGCAAAAGAACAAAGAGATATGGATGCAAAAACAAAACAGAATGAATTGGAATCATTGGAAAACTTGTATCCTTGTATACCTATTTGTAACTACTTATAGTAAGATAAGATAATAGAAGTGTTATTTTTTTACCTGGCTTGTGGCCGAAGGTCCAATTTTTCTTCTCAAAAAAGCACCTTAAACTTTAGGCTGTGTTTTTCCCTCACCCTCCCTCCCCCTCTACTCCTGAAATGTTCTATTTTGTTAATATTCGTATTAGCAAATTTATGAATATTAACAAAAGAACGCCAAGCAAAATGGAGGACCAATAGAAAGCTGGTCCGGAGTGTTTATAATATATTCATATTATAGTGTATCGAATAGAAGTTTGACATGGTTTCATCCTTAGCCTTGGCTTAGTTATCGAGATCGGTTTTCCATGATGGCTGAGACGATGTCAAGAGAAAGATATGAGCTGCAAGTTAGGCAGAAGGCGCAGAATAAGGTTTGTATTAAGCTTCCTGCATACATTGCTTCTTACATTGCCAATCAACTATTGCAGGAGATGCTTGTGTTGTCTACTACTTGTGTTGGTTACTATATTTGTGTTGTCTACCACTTTTGTTGGTTACTATATTTGTGTTGTCTACTGCTTGTGTTGGTTACTTTTTTTTGTTGTCTACTACTTGTGCTGGTTACCATATTTGCGTTGGTTTCTACTTGTGTTGTCAACTACTTGTATTGGTTGCTGCTTGTGTTGTTTGTTACTTGTGTTGGTTTCTACATGTATTGGTTGCTACTTGTTTTCTTTGCTACTTCTCTTGTTTACTACTTTTTACGTCTTTAGTGTTGTTTATGTCTACGTGTAGGTTGCAGAGAAGATGCGAAAGGCCATCAGGCAGAGAATGGAGCATGATATTCGTGCTCTGCAGGAAGAGCTAGTCCGTGAGGAAGACTCCACTTATTTTCGCCAACTCGATGCAGAGAATCTGAAAAAGGAATTTCAATTGGCCACCTACAAGACGCATTTTTAATGGAACGACGATTCAAAGTAGGTAAGTTTGTTACACAGATGCATAATACTAACTTATCTTTATTCTTAACTAATGTTAGTATGCAGTGGTAAATAGTGAAAGTCTGCAGTGCAAGCTTCATTGTTTGCCTTTTAATACATTGCTTAGTCTCTTTTTAACAGTCGAGTAGTGCTATTTTGGGTAATCTTTCGTCTGAGCTTTCCCGAAGCGCAGGTCGCGATTACCTCCATTTCAATCTGTTGCCTCCAGTTCAATCCCGTGTCTCATTTTGAAACACAATGTGACGTAATTGGGAAAAGGGTCTATTCGATCCATCAAAGATTTTGCCCATTTCATTGAAAAGGATTCATCCAGCTCTGTCCAACTTGCTAATCACTTATGGTTTATCTGCTATCTATTAACATCTACCACTTGATAACTCCTGTTATGAATTATTCGTAATCAATTTCTACCAACTGCGCACAATCTGTTCCTAACTCATTCATCCTGGTGATTACATTGGTAGATCGGCGCGGCTAATGATCATCCCCTTGTCCGTCTGGCTAAACATTCATATGTTCTTCTCCATTCCTTATCTTCCAGGCTCAACAGAAAGGATTTGTGGGATTGTGGTCGTGTGGTGGCATGGCAACAGAATTCCCCAGAGAAAAGAATTGGAAATTCAGGTTTAACTTTATAATTAGATGTATTTTAACAAAAAATCGGCATTCCCTAAAATATACAAGCAGTGCGGAGGGTATGAACTACTGTTACAAAGAAAAAAACTGCCGCCTTGGGTAGTTTTTTCTTTGCAAGACATCCATTTGACACCACGACACCTGATTGAATGTAGACCACATTGGAAGACCGCAATTACGCTTTTAAAAGATAATCACATTTGTCTTCATATGTAATTGTCATTTTCATTGGAACTGACATAATTTGGGTATTTTGTGGTCATGACAACGGGAAGCAGTTTTAATTGAATTCGTTTGAGCCAACGTATGAAAAACTATGTTGTATATATCTCCTATCTTTAGTTCTTATGAAGTTTCCGCTTCAAAGCTACGCATTTACAATGCGGTTGATTGTATTTGCTGCTGTTAACTTCTGCTGGCCTTAGGTTTATTATCAAGTTCAACCCTGTATAAACAGCCTTTTGTATGAGACGGAATTTATTGTTTAGTATAGCCGATTTCGAACCCTCAAACTGCTTTGCCGTGCAATTCTAAGCCGCTCTCTTTGCCTAGCCTCTATTTCAAACCTGTTCTCTTTCTTGCGTGTCCAAAATCAAATTGATCATCCATACGGACAGTTGAGATTGGTTATTAGCCTACCATTTGGTCTAAGTTTGTTCTGTTCTATTGTATAATGTGATTATTTTGACATGCTTCAAATTTTTAGCTATGGCTTCCTTTTCAACCAAGAAAATTTGAAAGTTTCGTTCTCTGGGTAAATCTAAGACCAACTCTCCCTGCAATCTCTTTTTCCAACTCAGCTTTTCTCAAACTTTTCTATTTAATGTTCTTTTTATCTTCTTTATGCTTCAATAAATAAGATTATTTTGATGTCGTTATTTTGTATCAAGGAAGTCAAATATTGTTAAGTCTTTAAAAGGATCTTTTTGGCTTGCGGCTCTGAGCAACCCTTCTAAAGGCCACCATTTTCTTTAATTCTATTTTTCCTCTTCACCCATTCATTCTTTTCACCGTCACTTACGTCACTAGACATCTGTTTATAGAAGACATATTGTTTAATTTTTAGGCATAACTCGACGTGGTCAGTCGAACCCATTGCCAAGAAAATTCCCCAAGTGTTTCGCGTTGTTGCATTGTTGCGCGCGTTGTAAACACACAAAGACCATGTCGTTGTATTATTCTTTTCTCGTTCCATAAGTGCTCATCTTTTATCTGATTGTCAAAGAATCTTTTATTGTATATAATCACAGCTTTTGATCATCCACAGGAGTGGCTCTCATTACTACCTCTCCACTCAATTATCCTTGCAAATTATTGTTTCCTCTTTCTGAATCATTCTTTTCACTGTTTCGTCCCGTGATAATGGCTTTGCCACGCTTATCAACATGTCTATTTTACATAAGGTCTTCAGAGAAAGACATTGAAAAACTTTTATTTTGAAGTTATGCTTCACGGCTGAAACCCTCTAATTTCGTATTCCATTGACCGGCCTTCTTGCATGTAACCCTTAAAACAGCTGTTTGTCATCACCAGTCTTTTACTTATGCAAACGTTGAATGACGTCACATTATGGTATTCGCTTTCATTGCCCTGGCGTGTTGGGCTTTTCAAGGAGGGCAAAGTTTTTTCATTCTGTACGTCAATGTCGTTGAGATATTGATATTTGAGGCTTGAAATGAAATATCTGGAAATCCAGTCCATTTCCTTCCAATGCTATCAAATGTCAGTTATATTATGGCTGACATTTGACAGCATTGGGAAGGAAATTTAACACGTTCCTGCTGGAAAGCTTGAATGTTTAGCCAGAAGACTCAATGGATATCTTTGATAGATGTCTCCTGATTAATGTATGGGCTCTATGCTGACCGACAAGAGACTCTGTCAATAAATTTCGATAAATATTGACTATCCTGTTGTCTATTTGTTTGTCAGAACTCCTGGTGTTTGCGTATCTTTTGCACGGAGTACTACAAACTAAGACCACAAACATCACAACGGCACAGACACGTGGAACGGGATGGAATTGGACCCCCAGGACGAAGCGTGCTGCGCACATTCATGGTTTTATTTGGTATTCCACTCCCTTCTTCGTGGACTATTCATATAAACATGCTTTCGGTTGAGTGTTTTCATTACAAAACACCACACGTAAGCTTACAATATCCGAGAGTATTGTGTTGCTTTTGAATGTTGATATCATGACCCCACCCCCATCCCAGTTTCATTTGGATTCCACCACATAGGATCTATGTCGAAGGTTCTGTTTGCAACATGCTTTTACTTCAGGCTTGCTTAGAATATTGCCATAACAATCGACTATGCCTGCTTTCATATTGGCTCATCATCCGGGCAGTTTCTTCTGAATCCCTCTGCGTTCAATGCGTTTTCTCCGGTTGAAATGGCTTTAAATCATTTTTATATTACTCGTTTACGCTCTATATCATCCAATCCACCATACTATACAATCGTGAAATAATATTATTCTGTTTATCCGGCTTTGCAGTTAAGCGCAATTCTCTATTCATTTAACCTGCACACGCAACGCAACTGAAGGTGCCTTAGTTTTGACGGTCATAGGCCGCTTGCACTTCTCGCGGCTGTTAGGCCATCTCGCTTTGACAAAGCAATTCATTCTATTCACCTGCTGCAACAACGACGTTTATGAATCGAAGCGCAAGCGGATTATATGACTTTGAATATTCATGTGCTGAGAACCACACCACCACATACAAGGTTATATTCTGACAATAACAGTGTGCTACAACAGGTAACGAACGAGGCGGACTCAAGAATATTGATTAATTCAAGCGAAGAAAGAGTTCTCACACACAACAATAAGCGGCTTCTGGATTTTCAAGTGTTCATTTTTGCTGTATGATTTTAATCTTCTCAGACTTCAGCTCGCTCGCTCGCACACAACTGTCTGCTGCTATCGAATCAAAGTTATAATCAAAAAGTTATAATCAAAACAAGACAAGCGCAAGACCACATGTAATAACAAACGCTATTTCTGGACATTATCATCTGTGGAGAAGTTTATACAGCAGAAAATATCTTTACTTGTTTGCCTACTTGTTGTTGTGGTTATGAGGACTTAAATCGCTATTACTCGTTAATTTAACTTCATCAACTGTTGTTTCAACGCTGAATATGGGTATGGGAAAGACAGGGCTGATAAACTTCATTCGAACAACCGGAGAGAGAATTTTATTACCCAAGCCATTTCAAATTGTAATGATAGGCCTTGACGAGGCTGGAAAGACATCAATTCTGTACAGACTGAAGCTAAATGAACTTGTTCCTACCGCTCCAACGGCGGCTTTCAACATGGAACGCGTGAAATTAGCCAAGAATACACGGCTTTCGATTTGGGACGTTGGTGGTAGCGAAAATATTAGACCGTTATGGCGGACATACATGCGACAAGCGGATGGTTTGATATTCGTTGTCGATTCAACGGATAGAAAGAGAATCGAGGAGATAAAAGAGGAATTAATCATCGCTTTGGAGTCATGCAAGAAAGAGAGGGTGCCGGTTTTAATATTTGCAAACAAACAGGATTTAGATTTTGCATTGGATCCACAAGAATTGATTGATTTATTAGACTTAAACAGTTTGAGTGCGAAACATCCATGGTTGGTTCAAACGAGCAGTGCAAAGACTGGAGATGGAGTCAAAGATGGCTTCTTCCAATTAATCGGAATGATAGACGAGAAAAGACTGCCTCAAAGAGAGAAAAATTCTACCAAGACATTCATGCTTACTACCAAAGCAACTGAATTTATATAGAAGATGTCTGTTTTCAATGTCTTTTGAGGTTAGTAATAGCATTTTGGCCTGATGAACATATGTTACCATACCAGATGTTTGATGCAAGCTTGGCTTGAAATTTGTTTAAATTCGTGCAAAAAGAAAATGGCTGACCCGTTCGTTGAATCGGTAGGTCTGAACATTTAAAGGTAATTTTTCAATTAATTGATGTTATTATAATAATTTGTTTGTGTGCCACCGGTATTCTAATATTTGCACGTGTTTTAATCATAACCCATCCAAGCAGCATCATTGCTCTTGCGACTAAAACTAATCAGATTACCTTCAAGCGTGGAGAATACCTTTTAATTGCATTCAATCGTAAATGCTTCTTAGAATGTAGAATTAATTGTTCGGTAGAGCACTGGTGTTTTACCTCGCTGTAAACTAAAATCTGTGAATTATTTCTACAGTTTTACGTGTATCCATAACATGGTCCTAGTTTGTTTGCATACGGTTCGTAATACATCGAGTTCTACGTATATATAGAAACTTCAGGAAATTCATTTTTATATGCATTCCAGTATATATGTCTCTGATATACACATTTCCTTATAAGAAAGTGCTTTGTAAGTCTTCTAAAGTTCAGAAAGTTCGATGTGAGATTTTTGAAAAATGTAAATACCATTATGTTTACATTTACAAATGTAAATGTAAAGAGTTGAAAAATGTAAATACCGAAAATACTACGGAAAATTTGCCAAGTGTACAAAACACTTAATGCTGTGACTACCGTGCAGTATTTATCGACAGTTCATGTTAAAAATGTTATTTACACCACAGCATTGCTCCTCCATCAATGCGCATGCTCTGTGACGTAATATTTTCCAATATAGTCGCCAAGAATTCCTTGCAAAAATTTCATTACTAAAATTTTGAACAAATCGTTCAGGTGAATTGTGTACCGTGTGCAATGGACATAGGCCAATGGACCTAGATAGTTTATCGGGTTTTGCTGCTTTTTAATAGTTGCGAATGCCCAGCCCATTTATAGTCATTGCAACCGCTGGTTGTACGTGAATTAGCATTTGATGCAAATGCCCAGACTCTCAGACGTAATTAATGCAGTGAAGAACAATGAATTCACGCTTAAATAGCAAACTCTGCTTTTAATTGCAATTGCCGTGACGTTTTCAACTTATCAATAATATATGTTGGTATTAGTCCTGTGTTTCAATGAGTGGCGGGCATGACTCATTCCATAACTTGTAAATTATTAACCATTTGCTAGATTATTTGCTCATTGACTTTGCATAAAGCTTATGGGAATTTTTAATCCAGGCTTTAAGTTGTTGAGAACAACATCGTAGATTTCAATTTATTGCATTCAGAAACAAGGGAACATAATTGGGTCGGGTACACACGATTAACTGATTGATCGCTGATTAGAATCTGTGATTTTTGATTAGCATCACTTTTGGTCAAATTAGATTCTTTGATTTCTGATTTCATTGATTCTCATAATCATTGAATGCTGTTTGGAATCAGAGATTGCCGATTTAAGTCGTGAACAATTTTAAGTTAATCATACAATGTTTTGTTGAACTAATCAACGCAATTGAGCGATTGCGATTGCTTGAATGTAAATGACCTCTTTTTAATTCAAAGTTTAATATTATTATTATGTTGTGATAATTTATTATGAGTGATTAATTTGAGAAATTTTTGTCTGTGGGGGATATTTTTTAGTTTATCAGATGTGCATTATGTGTGTAGTGAATTAACATATATTATTTATATTTATTTGACTTGCAAATTTGGATGAAAGTTTTCAGATATGGTAGATTGTGTAATTTTTTTTCTTTACTTCGATGATAAATAAACTTGATAAGTAGTGATATTAATTTGTTTTCATTTGATTTTGTTCAATTGTTAAACTAACAATATTCCGTAAAAGCTCCATTAAGCCCCCTATCTATTAAGCCCCCCTCTGGAACCTCAAAAATTAGATTAGCCCCCCAGGCTTAATAGAGCTTTTATTGAAAAATGCAATTACTATTTCCGTGCCCTTCTATTGATTAGAGACAAAATAGTAGTAGCATATTATTTTGAGAAGATTAGAATGCGAAAAGTATGAATGCATGAAAAGAATATTGCATCAAAACATATCAGATTGACTTGTAAAAATTAAGATTAAATCGAATAAAATGTGTAGTGAAAACTGTCTTTCTCTGATTCTTTTATTTTTGCTTTGCTATCGTCATGTTTAGAATGTTATTGAATGTCATAATCCAATACCCAGGGAAAGTGGCATTCCGTATTTCTTCGATCAAATGCCCTCCATCAAATAAGCACTTCTCCAACAGACCACATTTTAAACAAAGCGCATCCCTATAAGGTGTTGTAATTGATAAACGCACCGGCGCGCCTGATCAAGGGAATACGACGAGAGGCGAGCAACAACAACTTCTTTCTTGGAAATGCTGTGATAACGAGGCTTCGTACAAATGAGACAGAGGCATGGGCTCTAATTCCTTCATGTCACGTTGAGTCTTCCTTTTCGATCTCTCTTTGTGGAATAGTTGCACAAAAATGGTAGGTGAAAAAGTTTTCCAAAATATCCATGTCAATCCCTTGTCAATGATGTAGTTTGCTTTCTGTAATATATGTATTATGAACAATAATTTCCTATAAATATAAACGGCTTGATTATTTAATATCTTCCTTATAATTTACGAGATGTGACTTCAGACTCAGATGCTAACTGTAGGCCAAAGCCGATATGCTCTTTATTTTACACTTCACCGGGATTTTTCTTGTCTGTTCGGATTTCTGTACGGTTTTGCAGCACCGTGATAACGATTTTTATCAAGATGTTTTTTTAAATCCAGTCTCATAGGAAGTTCCACGCTCCTCGCCATGGTTCCTTGGGATTTCTCCCAAGGAAACGATGCAAGCGCCATAGAGGAAAGGTCAAGTCCTGGCCCAAGGATGATGCCACTCAGCCACCTCATCTCACTGCCTTTGTTGGTTTCAAGGCTGGCATGACACATATCTTAAGAGAAGTAGACAGAGTTGGCTCAAGTAAGTACACATTCTTGTGTCGATAAATCTTAAATATCTTATCTGCACCTCTTCAACTATCATAAAATTGTGAAAGGTTGATATCACCATCATTGATTTATGATATTTGATATCAATTTGTTCTGCTGTGTGTGATCTCATTATTTTTGCCAGAAATTGAATGATAAATTGTTTTTTGTAGAGTCTCATAAGAAGGAAGTTGTTGAGGCAGTGACCATTGTCGAGACACCCCCAATTGTCGTTGTTGGTATTGTTGGATATGTTGAAACCCCACGTGGATTGAGACAGCTAACAACAATTTGGGCTGAGCATCTTGGTGAAGAATGCAAGCGTCGCTTCTACAAGAACTGGTAAGATTTAGTTTTTCATTGGTTGGAATTTTGTTTTACAACTGCTTTTCCTGCTTCAATAGATAATCTGCTTTAGATGTAGTTGATTTTTAATCAGGATGAATTTGATTTTAGTTTTCATGTCCTAAGAGAATGTTTTCATTTAGAATTTTTATCGTATGTAAAACGTGGATGAATTTCTAATAATGAAATCCTGTCCACAAAAGTCGATCCTCCGCTCAATTGTTTGATGAGGCTCGAACCCACTCCCTTCTCTTTTGTAAATAAAGGTACAAGTCAAAGAAGAAGGCCTTCACCAAAGCCAGCAAAAGATGGTCTGATGACCAAGGCAAAAAGAGCATTGAACAAGACTTTGAAAAGATGAAGAAATATTGCAAGGTCATCAGAGTCATTACTCACACCCAAGTAAGTTTATGATTGTCACTGGGCACTACGTATCTATGTCCTGCTCTTTGTTCTTTGTATTGTTTTTACATATACAGTTTTAAAGGTATTTAGAACTCTTTGCCCTAACATTTCATTGAGATGTGAATCTGTTATCTTTATAGCAAAAGCTTGTTAAGTTGAATCAGAAGAAGGCCCACATTATGGAAATCCAAGTCAATGGTGGCAGTGTTTCTGAAAAAGTTGACTGGGCACGTGATTTGATGGAAAAGAAAGTTGCTATCAGCTCTGTTTTTGGCAAGGATGAGATGATTGATGTCATTAGTGTCACAAAAGGACACGGATTCAAAGGTCAGTTTTCTTATTCTATTTTTATGCTTGCAAGTTAATTCTTCAATATGTATATACATACGATTAAGGTGTGATTATTAAGCTTCTGTTGTTGACTCTCAGGTGTTACCTACCGTTGGGGAACCAAGAAATTGCAACGCAAGACGCACAAAGGTTTGCGAAAGGTTGCTTGTATTGGTGCTTGGCATCCTGCTCGTGTGCAATACTCTGTGCCAAGAGCTGGTCAGTGTGGTTATCATCATCGTGTTGATAGAAATAAGAAGATCTACCGTATTGGACAAGGTATTCATACCAAGGATGGCAAAGTCATCAAGAATAATGCCTCAACTGAATACGATTTGACTGATAAATCAATCACTCCAATGGTTAGTTATTTTTTAGTTCTTTTATACTCTTATTTATGCTGTAATTTGTTGGGTTGCTCATTAAATTTTATGCATATTTAATTGATTTTAATTTATACAGGGAGGATTTCCACATTATGGTGAAGTGAATGAAGACTTCCTGATGCTTAAAGGATGTATTCCTGGACCAAAGAAGAGAGTTATTACTCTTCGAAAGGTGTGTTCTTTGAATATATCAGTTTATTGTAATCTGTTCTAATTTTTGTGGCCATATATAGTACAATGTCTTTTAAATTTCTTTGCAGTCACTTCTTCCTCAAGTATCAAGGAAAGCCTTGGAAGTTATCAAATTGAAGTTCATTGATACATCATCCAAATTTGGTCATGGACGATTCCAACATGCAGATGAGAAGAGAAGTTTTATGGGACTTCAAAAGAAAGATCGTCTTAGAGAAACTGCAGTTGCTTCTGAATAAGAATGTATATGATTAGTGAGGAAGGAATCGAGAAAATTTATAAGTGAGGAATTTACTGCTCTTGTTTTTCTTGTGTTTAATGTCTTCACATCTATATTTATATTTTACAATGTGCATGCTACAAGGAAACAATCTGTTTTTAATCAATCAAAAGGCATGCAACTTAAACTTCAGTCCTTTGAGACCTCCAAGTTCCAAAGCTGATTATTACAATGTTTTCCATTGCGGCCTCCAAAAATATAACATTTTCCATCATAACCAATATCCATGCTGAATCCAACTAACTTTGGAACACAAGGCATTGTTTTTATTGTATGCCAGGTGATATCTTTGGAATTGAATACAAAAGCTTCATTACTCACATTGTCTCTTGCCTTCCATAATTCACCTCCATATATCAATATAAATATATCATGGAGGGTAATGGAGGGGAATTTTTTATCAAGCAAACTACATTGTCTGCCAAGTCAGTAGTAATTTTATAATCTTTGATGATGGTGTCCCATCTTCCTATTATCGCATGCTGATCTTCTGTTTTTCGGCCACTGTAAATAAACAAACGGTACCCCTTTTCTGTTCCATGTTTTATAAAGTTGGCAGTGTGTCCTGATCGTGAATCTACGTGATAACCCAAGGCCTTGTAATTCCCCGTAGACAAATTCAACAAGAATGCATTGCCATTGCGTCTTTGGGTGTGAATACCTCCTTCGCGTCCAATAATAATTGCCTCATTTTCAGAGACAAGGTTGGACGTATGAGAGCTTAGGCCTACTGGTACATCGCCGGAGTTCTTTGCTTTATACCAATGACAAGAAAGCTTGTCAAAGAAGAATACTTCAGAAGTTCTTTTCTTGCCATTCCAGCCACCAATTAAGACGATGTATCTCTGTTTAAAAATAACAGCAGAATGGTGACTTAAACCTCGCTCTGAACATTTACCTTCGGTCAAAAATGGAAGAGTTTCACCAGGCCGAGTACCACGACAACTTGGTCCAACAACAAGTGTTTCGATTTTCGACCATGTTTTACAAGGTATGTCGTATTTATACAAATCTGAAAATACTTGATTACTTATGTTTATTCCTCCATGAATATAAATGGAATTTCCAATTGCTGTACTTGCATGAAATGATCGGGGTGATGGAGGATTGCCAGTAGTCGAAGCAATGACGACTTTACGAATCATTTCACTTCTCATCAATATCTTCGTGATTTGCTTTATTTAAATTTACAACTCCAAATATATGGAGTCATATCGATGTCAAAATTCAAAATCCAAATTCGGAATGCAACATTGCAGTATGCAATGTGAGATCTGTGTTCGGAATGCAAAATGGGAGTTTGCGATGTAAGAATGCAATTCACAATGTCACAATAAACGCAAAGCAGGCAATTTATTAATTCACAACATTGACTTGATTTATGCTAATGTTCATTGTAATTTGATAAGTCATCAAAGTGACTGCCCAATGCATCAAGTCAAACGTGCAAGGCAAGATGGCAATTCATAATGTTAATGCTTTGCGCTCCTTAATATTTTGGGGGGAAAACCCATCGACTGTGCTCTTCTTTCACAAATCATGGCGTCTTCTAGTAATTGGGAATCTAATGGCGAACTGTTACAACGGTTTTGTGAGTATACGAAGAATGCCCTCACAGAGTGTCTGAGAAACTTTGAGGATGGGAAGAGTTTAGACTATATTTCATATCGTTTAGAACATACCTTGTTGGCTGTGATGCAAATGGAGTTCGTTAGGCCCAACGAATTTATTTCAACTTTACGACAGTTACTCTTGGAGGTTCATCAAATCCTGTTGCATCACAGCCAACAAGGTATGTTCTAAACGATATGAAATATAGTCTAAACTCTTCCCATCCTCAAAGTTTCTCAGACACTCTGTGAGGGCATTCTTCGTATACTCACAAAACCGTTGTAACAGTTCGCCATTAGATTCCCAATTACTAGAAGACGCCATGATTTGTGAAAGAAGAGCACAGTCGATGGGTTTTCCCCCCAAAATATTAAGGAGCGCAAAGCATTAACATTATGAATTGCCATCTTGCCTTGCACGTTTGACTTGATGCATTGGGCAGTCACTTTGATGACTTATCAAATTACAATGAACATTAGCATAAATCAAGTCAATGTTGTGAATTAATAAATTGCCTGCTTTGCGTTTATTGTGACATTGTGAATTGCATTCTTACATCGCAAACTCCCATTTTGCATTCCGAACACAGATCTCACATTGCATACTGCAATGTTGCATTCCGAATTTGGATTTTGAATTTTGACATCGATATGACTCCATAAAATATAGCACACGTCATGGAGCAGATAGGAAACTCAGTTTCTGTCAAGTCAAGGGTTGTTTATGTCTTCTTGTCACAGATTGAAATCATCAAAATTCCCAAGTCGATGATAAAAAAATCCCGATATCCATTGTTTTAAAAATAAAATTCCCGAGGCTCAATTTTTCTTTCGAAATGACGTCTTCATGCAAAATATCAAAGATCACTGATTAAATGTGAGAACCGAAAAATATTAAGACTTACACAATTAAAGTTACGACATATTAAAACTAGCACTTCACAACATGATGAGATTTCAATTGTTTTTGCCTTTCGGTACCGATGTTCACCATTGACCCGCGTTTATAATTTTTCCAGTTACCGCAATCTGTAGCCGTTTCTGTTAATTGTTCTTATTATCCAATGGTGCCATCAAGCATCAACGACGGAATAATCAGTCTGAATGAAAATATGACTGGTGTTGTGAATGTCCAAACAAAGTGGGACATTTCCGATACAAGTCTAAAATTCCCAAGATATATCCCAAGGTTTTTTCGATAAAATGATTCCCAACCTAATGCAAAAATCTACAGTGACGACTAAACTTCTAGTTCTCGGTCTCAAGGCCACCATTTCAAAAAATATTCAAATAGTTTCAGATATTTTTGTTACTTCGTGGGTTTCTGCACGGATCAAACCCTTTCCAGTTTCTCTACCATAAATTCTTAAAATGAAAGCCTGGAATCTAGCGACCTTAGCATTACCTGATGCAAAAATCTACAATGAATTGGCGATTAACCCTCTGGTTTTAAGACTGAAGGCGACAATTTCTAAAAATGTACAAATACTTTTTGATATTCCTGCTCACAATAGGTTCCTGCCCCGAATAAAAACTACCTGGCCTCTATATCATCAACAGTTTCAACGCAAACCTTTGAATCTAGCGAATCAGATTGTTCGGCCCCTAATTTTTTGGGTCCCTGGGCAAATGCCCAGTTTGCCCTGTGGGTAATGCGGCACTGTTTGTTGTAACCCCCTAAAGGATTGAAAAGGTCTAGCGTTAGACTTTCCCAGTCCAGAATTACTCAACTCAATGTAGTTAAATAAAGCAGAGAGCATTCCCAGTTTCTGCGCATTTCATTGTTATGTTGTACTATTTATTTCGGAAGTCTTCCAACTTTCTTTATTGGTTTAATAAAACCTAATTTTTCAAATAATGTAGTTACTGTTAAGAATGCCTTTATCATTACACTTTTTTTTTAATAAGCAACTGGACTTTGGTCCAGCCCTGAAAATTGCTTAAAATTTTGGATATTTTAGCCCTCAAAGTTGCTTAAAAGTTGCTTAAAATTGTTTGTACTTATAATAGCCTCTCCTGTCCCCAGGTACCACTTCTAAGTTCGTGGGTCAAAATCATCAACTGTAACGCCTACAACACAATACTTAAGAGACAGCAAGTGTAAACATGCTAGTCAAGAACGTCAACGTAAAAAATAGAAAAACCAAATATTTTCCAAACAACATGAAAGTCGCTAACAGTAATTCAATTGAGCCCTCGAGTTGCTTAATGTTAGGGTCAATCCAGCCCTAGTTGCTTATTGAGCAGTTGTTAATTATAAAAACAAGTGTAGTCGGTTTGCTGAGAAGGTCTACCATTTAGGCTTATTTCTGGTTGTTACAGGCTAGGTTTGTTATTCCTCAAAAGATAGGTCAAATTAGAAGCAAGAGAGGCAACAGTGTGTCTGAGTGTGCCTCTAAATAATTTTACGTCACAATCATAAACATGACGTAACATTGCGCAACATTGTTACTCTATAACAGGCGTTGCGAGGCTGAATTTTTCGTGGACTTCAGTTCATTTCAAACATTGTCACTTGCGATAGCTTGCTTTTATTTTGTGAGAATATTTTCTTTTAATTGCTGCACTTTCAACAAGGCGAATCAGTTCGAAAAGAGTTCTTCGGCGATTTATATATCGGTGAAGGGCAACCAGGTAAAGTTTCGAAGAAGAAATCCTAAATTTTGACCTTGAAATTTCGCTTTAAAATTTCTTAATCTTTCTCATTTTTCATCAAAGCAATTTTCCTCTCATCGCCAAGAACAACTTTCAGTTTTTAAATATTTTCCACGGAGCAACATCAAATAAAGTTATCGAATAATGTTTCAAAGCAGTTTTTCTAAGAAATTTAGAAATTTGCATGTTCCATTGATGAAACAATCATTCGAATTTTGAAAAAGTGGCCGAACCTTCGGCGAAATCAGAGAAAAGATAAACAAATGGTTTTTTATTGATGAAAATTGAAACAAAATCGCGAATTTCTTCGAAAACTTCATGAAAATAAGAGGTCATACTAGATCTTTTCAAATTTCTGAAAGAATCAGTGAAATTTGATCAATAATTTTAATTTGAAAATTAGCTAGAATTAAAAAAATGGCGGAAATTGGCCTAAATCCCAAGGGAGGGGAAGGGTGAAGGGAAGGATAACGCATGTTGCCATGACATTAGCAGCCTCGAATCCGACGAAATTCACGTTCTGATTAGTTACGAGGCTACTCTTGTGTGCATAATTAACGGGGGGGTCAAAATAAGCAGGGCGGAACAATTGCCAAAAAAACAATAAGCGGGCTGGTCATAATAAGCTCCGGGGGGTTGGAAAAATTTTCAAAAATTAATAAGCAGTGGGTACATGTACTATGCACACAAGAGTACACACGATTTTGCGATACAAAAGTTTTTATTAACGTAAGTAAATAAGACCCGATTTTTTATACAATGTAGTTAATGTTAGGAACGCCTTTGTCATTAGTCTCTTTGCTGAGAAAGTCTACCATTCTGGCTTATTTATGGCTGTTACAGGCTATGTTTGTTATTTCTCAAAAGATAGGTCAAATTAGAAGCAAGAGAGGCAACAGTGTGTCTGAGTGTGCCCCTTAATAAATTTTACGTCACAATCATAAACATGACGTAACATTGCGCAACATCGTTACTCTATAACAGGCGTTGCGAGGCTGAATTTTTCGTGGACTTCAGTTCATTTCAAACATTGTCACTTGCGATAGCTTGCTTTTATTTTGTGAGAATATTTTCTTTCAATTGCTGCACTTTCAACAAGGCGAATCAGTTCGAAAAGAGTTCTTCGGCGATTTATATATCGGTGAAGGGCAACCAGGTAAAGTTTCGAAGAAGAAATCCTAAATTTTGACCTTGAAATTTCGCTTTAAAATTTCTTAATCTTTCTCATTTTTCATCAAAGCAATTTTCCTCTCATCGCCAAGAACAACTTTCAGTTTTTAAATATTTTCCACGGAGCAACATCAAATAAAGTTATCGAATAATGTTTCAAAGCAGTTTTTCTAAGAAATTTAGAAATTTGCATGTTCCATTGATGAAACAATCATTCGAATTTTGAAAAAGTGGCCGAACCTTCGGCGAAATCAGAGAAAAGATAAACAAATGGTTTTTTATTGATGAAAATTGAAACAAAATCGCGAATTTCTTCGAAAACTTCATGAAAATAAGAGGTCATACTAGATCTTTTCAAATTTCTGAAAGAATCAGTGAAATTTGATCAATAATTTTAATTTGAAAATTAGCTAGAATTAAAAAAATGGCGGAAATTGGCCTAAATCCCAAGGGAGGGGAAGGGTGAAGGGAAGGATAACGCATGTTGCCATGACATTAGCAGCCTCGAATCCGACGAAATTCACGTTCTGATTAGTTACGAGGCTACTCTTGTGTGCATAATTAACGGGGGGGTCAAAATAAGCAGGGCGGAACAATTGCCAAAAAAACAATAAGCGGGCTGGTCATAATAAGCTCCGGGGGTTGGAAAAATTTTCAAAAATTAATAAGCAGTGGGTACATGTACTATGCACACAAGAGTACACACGATTTTGCGATACAAAAGTTTTTATTAACGTAAGTAAATAAGACCCGATTTTTTATACAATGTAGTTAATGTTAGGAACGCCTTTGTCATTAGTCTCTTTGCTGAGAAAGTCTACCATTCTGGCTTATTTATGGCTGTTACAGGCTATGTTTGTTATTTCTCAAAAGATAGGTCAAATTAGAAGCAAGAGAGGCAACAGTGTGTCTGAGTGTGCCCCTTAATAAATTTTACGTCACAATCATAAACATGACGTAACATTGCGCAACATCGTTACTCTATAACAGGCGTTGCGAGGCTGAATTTTTCGTGGACTTCAGTTCATTTCAAACATTGTCACTTGCGATAGCTTGCTTTTATTTTGTGAGAATATTTTCTTTCAATTGCTGCACTTTCAACAAGGCGAATCAGTTCGAAAAGAGTTCTTCGGCGATTTATATATCGGTGAAGGGCAACCAGGTAAAGTTTCGAAGAAGAAATCCTAAATTTTGACCTTGAAATTTCGCTTTAAAATTTCTTAATCTTTCTCATTTTTCATCAAAGCAATTTTCCTCTCATCGCCAAGAACAACTTTCAGTTTTTAAATATTTTCCACGGAGCAACATCAAATAAAGTTATCGAATAATGTTTCAAAGCAGTTTTTCTAAGAAATTTAGAAATTTTAATGTTCCATTGATGAAACAATCACTCGAATTTTGAAAGAAACGGCCGAACCTTCGGCGAAATCAGAGAAAAGATAAACAAATGGTTTTTTATTGATAAAAATTGAAACAAACTCGCAAGTTTATTCGAAACCTTCATAAAAATAAGAGGTTATACTAAATCTTTAGAAATTTCTGAAAAAACCAGTGAAGTTTGATCAAAAATTTTAATTTGAAAATTAGCTAGAATTAAAAAAAATGGCGGAAAATGGCCTAAATCCCAAGGGAGGGGAAGGGTGAAGGGAAGGATAAGGCATGTTGCCATGACATTAGCAGCCTCGAATCCGACGAAATCCACTTTCTGGTTAATAACGAGGCTAAACACAATTTTGGGATACAAAAGTATTTATCAATGTATGAATGGTTATATTTCTGGTTATAAGGTAAACATTAATGGTTATTATATCTTTCAGGTTTTCAGTTTTCCTGACGACCAAGTTACGATGGCGAATTATCATATAATGCACCACCGTATAAACCATGGAAATGGATTAAACAGAAGATCTGACGATGACCCATTAGGAGAGGTAAGTGAATTTATTGGTAAGTTATATAATGATGATGAAGGTAGTGGATGTGGTAGAGTGGATAATGGAAGAGAGGGGGAAGTAGTTGTTGGAGTTATTGATGATAATGGTGATTGTGTATGGGAGAGAAAGCAGGTAACTAGTATGCAAGGAATAGGAAAGAAAAAGGTCAAGGAAGGAAAGAGTGAAAAAGAAGAAATGGATAAACATAAGGATGGATGGACAACTGGGGATATAGAAGAAGAATATTTATCAGATGAAGGAAACAGCAGTACAGAAGCATACATTCAAATGTTCAGAGAATATTATTGGAATCAGGAAGAAGAAAGCTACGAAGAAGGAGACGAAGAAGAAAACGACGAAAAAGGAAACGAAGATGACGACGAAGTTGATGACGAAGATGATGGAAGAGAACAGCGGAAGCAAGAAGAAGATAACGAGGAAAATAAAGATGGAATCACATGGGGAACAGAAGAAGCATTGGAATTTGGAAGTTATGAAGACCAAGAAGTTGACCACGAAGAAGTTGTATCTGCAGTCAAATGGGATGAAAACAGACAAGAATGGTTGGTGGAAGAGCAAGTGGAAGATAAAGAGAATACTGCGACAGAAGCTGAAGAAGAAGACAGCAAGGTAATGCAAGACCATGAAGTTGAGGAAATAATTGAACTGGTAGAATTGGAAGATGGTGATAATGAAAAAAGCAATGATGATGATGGTGAATCGTTGAGACATGTAGATGTTAAAGATGAAGTAGAAATAGATCACGAAGAAGTTATAATTACAGAGGATCATTATGTAGAATTTGGAATTAAGTTAGTACAGGAAGAAGAAATGGAAAGGAGAAGTGTTGATGAAGAAGACGGCAAAGATGACATTGAAGAAAATGAGGAAGATCAGTTTGGTGAAATTGACAAGGAACAAGAGCAGTACCACATAGAGGCTGGAGAGAAAGATAAAGAAATAGGAGAGGAGAAAACTATAAATGAAGCCAAAGCAAGAAATGAAGAAGCATTGGAAGAATCAGAGGAAGATCAAGAGAAAGAAGAATCGGAAGAATTACATGATGAGCAAAGGCTTTCAGCACAAGGAACATGCTCGAGGAAAGGAAAAGAAAACGGCTGCCAGAGGAAGAGAGATGGCTGTTGCTATTCCAAGAGAAGTTTCAATCTATCAATAGATGTTGGCAATCAATCGGTAAATCATTCTTGCCATCAGTCCACACGGAGAAGAGCAGATGGGTCAGAAAGTGAGGAAACTTGCAATTGGTCAGATTGCTGGAATCACAAAGAAGAAATCGGAGAAGACGAGGATGTAAACGAAGAAGAAATCGAAGAAGACGAAGAAGAAGATGACCAACAGGATGGAAGCGAACAGCTGGAAAAATATGAAGATAGCCTGGAAAGCAAAGATGGAATCATATGGGGAAGAGAAGGAACATTAGAATTTGGCTCAGATGGCTCAGAAAGTGGGGAAACTTGCAATTGGTCAGCTTGTTGGAATCACGAAGAAGAAAACGAAGAAGACGACGAAGTAAACGAAGAAGAAATTGAAGAAGAAGATGAAGAACATGATGGAAGCGAACAGCTGGAAGAATATGAAGATAGCGAGGAAAGCAAAGATGGAATCACATGGGGAACAGAAGGAACATTGGAATTTGGTTCAGATGGCTCAGAAAGTGAGGAAACTTGCAATTGGTCAATTTGTTGTAATCACGAAGAAGAAAACCAAGAAGAAGACGAAGTAAACGAAGAAGAAATCGAAGAAGACGAAGAAGAAGATGAAGAACATGATGGAAGCGAACAGCTGGAAGAATATGAAGATAGCGAGGAAAGCAAAGATGGAATCACATGGGGAACAGAAGGAACATTGGAATTTGGTTCAGATGGCTCAGAAAGTGAGGAAACTTGCAATTGGTCAATTTGTTGTAATCACGAAGAAGAAAACCAAGAAGAAGACGAAGTAAACGAAGAAGAAATCGAAGAAGACGAAGAAGAAGATGACCAACAGGATGGAAGCGAACAGCTGGAAGAATATGAAGATAGCGAGGAAAGCAAAGATGGAATCACATGGGGAACAGAAGGAACATTGGAATTTGGTTCAGATGGCTCAGAAAGTGAGGAAACTTGCAATTGGTCAATTTGTTATAATCACGAAGAAGAAAACCAAGAAGAAGACGAAGTAAACGAAGAAGAAATCGAAGAAGACGAAGAAGAAGATGACCAACATGATGGAAGCGAACAGCTGGAAGAATATGAAGATAGCGAGGAAAGCAAAGATGGAATCACATGGGGAACAGAAGGAACATTGGAATTTGGTTCAGATGGCTCAGAAAGTGAGGAAACTTGCAATTGGTCAATTTGTTATAATCACGAAGAAGAAAACCAAGAAGAAGACGAAGTAAACGAAGAAGAAATCGAAGAAGACGAAGAAGAAGATGACCAACATGATGGAAGCGAACAGCTGGAAGAATATGAAGATAGCGAGGAAAGCAAAGATGGAATCACATGGGGAACAGAAGGAACATTGGAATTTGGTTCAGATGGCTCAGAAAGTGAGGAAACTTGCAATTGGTCAATTTGTTGTAATCACGAAGAAGAAAACCAAGAAGAAGACGAAGTAAACGAAGAAGAAATCGAAGAAGACGAAGAAGAAGATGACCAACATGATGGAAGCGAACAGCTGGAAGAATATGAAGATAGCGAGGAAAGCATAGATGGAATCACATGGGGAACAGAAGGAACATTGGAATTTGGTTCAGATGGCTCAGAAAGTGGGGAAACTTGCAATTGGTCAATTTGTTATAATCACGAAGAGGAAAATGAAGAAGACGAGGAAGTAAACGAAGAAGAAATTGAAGAAGAAGATGAAGAACATGATGGAAGCGAACAGCTGGAAGAATATGAAGATAGCGAGGAAAGCAAAGATGGAATCACATGGGGAACAGAAGGAACATTGGAATTTGGTTCAGATGGCTCAGAAAGTGAGGAAACTTGCAATTGGTCAATTTGTTGTAATCACGAAGAAGAAAACCAAGAAGAAGACGAAGTAAACGAAGAAGAAATCGAAGAAGACGAAGAAGAAGATGACCAACAGGATGGAAGCAAACAGCTGGAAGAATATGAAGATAGCGAGGAAAGCAAAGATGGAATCACATGGGGAACAGAAGGAACATTGGAATTTGGCTCAGATGGCTCAGAAAGTGAGGAAACTTGCAATTGGTCAATTTGTTATAATTACGAAGAAGAAAACCAAGAAGAAGACGAAATAAACGAAGAAGAAATCGAAGAAGACGAAGAAGAAGATGACAAACAGGATGGAAGTGAACAGCTGGAAGAATATGAAGATAGCGAGGAAAGCAAAGATGGAATCACATGGGGAACAGAAGGAACATTGGAATTTGGTTCAGATGGCTCAGAAAGTGAGGAAACTTGCAATTGGTCAATTTGTTGTAATCACGAAGAAGAAAACCAAGAAGAAGACGAAGTAAACGAAGAAGAAATCGAAGAAGACGAAGAAGAAGATGACCAACAGGATGGAAGCAAACAGCTGGAAGAATATGAAGATAGCGAGGAAAGCAAAGATGGAATCACATGGGGAACAGAAGGAACATTGGAATTTGGCTCAGATGGCTCAGAAAGTGAGGAAACTTGCAATTGGTCAATTTGTTATAATCACGAAGAAGAAAACCAAGAAGAAGACGAAATAAACGAAGAAGAAATCGAAGAAGACGAAGAAGAAGATGACAAACAGGATGGAAGTGAACAGCTGGAAGAATATGAAGATAGCGAGGAAAGCAAAGATGGAATCACATGGGGAACAGAAGGAAAATTGGAATTTGGTTCAGATGGCTCAGAAAGTGGGGAAACTTGCAATTGGTCAATTTGTTATAATCACGAAGAGAAAAGAAGAAGACGAGGAAGTAAACGAAGAAGAAATTGAAGAGAAGATGAAGACATGATGGAAGCGAAAGCTGGAAGAATATGAAGATAGCGAGGAAAGCAAAGATGGAATCACATGGGGAACAGAAGGAACATTGGAATTTGGTTCAGATGGCTCAGAAAGTGAGGAAACTTGCAATTGGTCAATTTGTTGTAATCACGAAGAAGAAAACCAAGAAGAAGACGAAGTAAACGAAGAAGAAATCGAAGAAGACGAAGAAGAAGATGACAACAGGATGGAAGCAACAGCTGGAAGAATATGAAGATAGCGAGGAAGCAAAGATGGAATCACATGGGGAACAGAAGGAACATTGGAATTTGGTCAGATGGCTCAGAAAGTGAGGAAACTTGCAATTGGTCATTTGTTGTAATCGAAGAAGAAAACCAAGAAGACGAAATAAACGAAGAAGAAATCGAAGAAGACGAAGAAGAAGATGACAAACAGGATGGAAGTGAACAGCTGGAAGAATATGAAGATAGCGAGGAAGCAAAGATGGAATCACATGGGGAACAGAAGGAACATTGGAATTTGGTTCACATGGCTCAGAAAGTGAGGAAACTTGCAATTGGTCAATTTGTTGTAATCACGAAGAAGAAAACCAAGAAGAAGACGAAATAACGAAGAAGAATCGAAGAAGACGAAGAAGAAGATGACAACAGGATGGAAGCAACAGCTGGAAGAATATGAAGATAGCGAGGAAAGCAAAGATGGAATCACATGGGGAACAGAAGGAAAATTGGAATTTGGTTCAGATGGCTCAGAAAGTGGGGAAACTTGCAATTGGTCAATTTGTTGTAATCACGAAGAAGAAAACCAAGAAGAAGACGAAGTAAACGAAGAAGAAATCGAAGAAGACGAAGAAGAAGATGACCAACAGGATGGAAGCAAACAGCTGGAAGAATATGAAGATAGCGAGGAAAGCATAGATGGAATCACATGGGGAACAGAAGGAACATTGGAATTTGGTTCAGATGGCTCAGAAAGTGGGGAAACTTGCAATTGGTCAATTTGTTGTAATCACGAAGAGGAAAATGAAGAAGACGAGGAAGTAAACGAAGAAGAAATTGAAGAAGATGAAGAAGACGATGACGAACAGTATGGAAGCGAACAGCTGGAAGAATATGAAGATAACGAGGAAAGCACAGATGGAATCACATGGGGAACAGAAGGAACATTGGAATTTGGTTCAGATGGCCCAGAAAGTGGTGAAAATTGCAATTGGTCAGATTTCGACAATACAGAAATAGGTGACACATCATATTCAGCATCAACCTCAGATAACGAGGAGCAGGTAGGTATGGGTTTAATTTGTAATAACAATAGCATTTGGGAAGACTCGGAAACAGGTTCTGCCCCATTTGGAAGGAAAAGGAAGAGGGCAGAAGAAGAGGACAGCGAGGGAGAGCAAGTAGAGAAAAGATTTTTTAGAAGTGAGCCGAAGCAATGGATTCAAAAGGAGGCAGAAGAATTTCAGACAGCAGAAATATTTACAACAACAAATACAAGGGTACCGAGAAGTTGGGAAGGTATAATTGTGATATCTGATGACGAAGATAGCATATATCAATGTGAAAATCAGCAGATAATAGTTATATCAAGTGATGATGACGATGAATGCCAACTGGAAACAGAGGAAAACTATGACAAAGATTGGGAAGATGAATGTGTGCAAGGCAATCAAGTGCGTTCTGTGGGAATTGGAGGAAAGCGGAGCAGAGGTGAAGGTAAAGAGAGCGAACAAGAGCCAGCCAAGAAGAGATTATGCCAAAATCAACTGAGACCAACATGGGCTGAAAATGAATATGCAGAGGAAGGTAGGGCTGAAGCGGACGGAGAAGAATTTCAGAGAGAAAAAATGTTTCGAACAACAAATATGGGAGTAGCAGAGGGTTATGAAGGTGATGATGAAGGTGATATGGGAGTAGCAGAGGGTTATGAAGGTGATGATGAAGGTGATGATGATAATGATGATGTTGATGTTGATGATGATATTGATAATGATAATGATAATGATAATGATAATGATAATGTTAATGATAATGATAATGATAATGATAATGATAATGATAATGATAATGATAATGATAATGATAATGATAATGATAATGATAATGATAATGATAATGAATGTGAAGACGCTAATCGAAATTACATTGCGGAAGATGACAGGGAAGATAATAGCACAAACGCAAATCATGTTCCAGTAATTGTTATTTCTGATAGTGATGATGAAGAACACGACGAAGACAATAATGAAGATCATGATATTAATGACATCATTGAAGTTGTAGATAATGAAGAAGAGGACATTGAGAATGAAGGTAGCGATGGTATTGATCATAGTGAAGAGCATCAAGGAGAAAGTGAAGAAGTGAGCCAGGAAGATAATTTATTTCGGGAATTTGACTTCAGCAGGGTGACCTTTTTTGTACATGTAAGTGGATGTCCACACTCACATGAAGAATAAGAAACGTTTAGGGAAACAAAATCCAACTTAGCATAAGATAAATTTGTTTTTTAGTGTAATTTTCATATGTACATAAATGTAAAAATTAGCAATTAAAATGTACAGTAATAACAGTGGTTTAATATTAAATAATGAATATATTTTAACTTCCATTTGATGTGTCAACAAGTATTTTTAATGCAATGCCTATTAAACCATAAACTGTGTAATGCAATGTGTATTTATTGATGCTTGAAACTATTGTAATATGTTGATAGAAACGATAACACTAAATCTAGAATAATGTAAGGTTATGAACTAAGCTGTATAAACGCGTGGAAGAAGATAAGATCCTGTGTGTAGGATCATTAAAGTTGGTGTGAAAACTTAAAGCTATAATATTTTGTGATGACCTAATGTTGTCATTGGCATTTTTAGAAGATAATTTTACAGAAGAGTGCAAGATGATCCTGATTGTCGTCGAAATGTAGCTGCAATGGCCCTGGTGTTCCTGTTTTCAACAAACGGCTTCCTAGCCGTCAAAATGCCAACTAATATAACCCATTTATGTCAAAACGCATTCAAAGTCTATCATTGAATTGTGGACCAAAGAAAAAGTCAGCGGTTTTACAAAACGGTTTCATAAAGCAGTCAGGAACTAGACTCATTACATTGCGCCCCTGTGTTTTTGCTCGTTCCTCTGCTTCACCAACAGGGACTTATCACATTTGAGCATCAAAAATCGGAACTCGGGAACAAATTTTTGTTCCTCCATTCACAGAGCAGAATTTCAAAATACGCCGTCCTGATTGGTCTACTCAAATATTTTCATCGATATCGAGGCCAATAACGGCGTTTGTATCAGAAATGCTTACCCCCTGGTTTTCAAGATCAGCTTTGTATGGCATGGCATGAAACTATAACAATTTCAAATGAAGTTAAGACTGAATTTCTCCAGAAGGAAGGCAAATGTATGAATTTTTACATTTGATGGATAAAGACGGAGTCGCTCAGAAAGAATTTCAGCGACTTGCAATAAGAAAATTTGTCAA